>SKCR01051155.1:0-47495 GCA_019454045.1 Zanthoxylum bungeanum | reverse complement strand
AAATGGAGAGAAAAAGGTGTTGGTTTCTAAAGTTGTCCCAATATCAAATTTAAGCATAAAAACATGTGAATACAATAAAGAAGTAAAGCAGAATCATACTTACAATGAGCGGATGGTTGAAGACGATGAACACAAAAATGCTCTCTTGAAGATTCGGCCAAGGTGCTCTTTTGTTGAAGAGTTGAATCCAAGCTCCAAGCTTTGTGTTGATTCCAAGCTCAAAGGTGGGTTTCCATAACACCTTGAATGATCCTTGAATGTGCTAGCAAGTGAAGAAAAAGAAAAAAAAATCCTTCTTGTTCTTCAATAAGGCTCACGTCAATGTGAGGTTTGGGGGAGAGAGAGAGTTTTTGTTTTCTTTGATTTTGTTTTCCAAAAACATAATGCAAAAATGTTACCAAAATTTGGTAAAAGCTTTTCCAAAAAGCAAATCCAATTTTGGAGCTAAAAATGGCATTAATTGCCCACAGCCACCAACATCATGAATAGTGACTGGTTGTCAATCACCAAAAGGTGACTTGACATCCATCACTAAAGTGACTGTGATGTGACGAGCGATGTGACTTGTGGCCGCAATTGATTCAAAATCGGAGTGGCCTCGTAAACACATTCCGGGCTCGGGTTCGTTAATTCTGAATTAACGAATTTTCCGTTGCGACGTAATTAAATCAAATTTAATTAAATAATCATGCCTAGCAAAATTACTATTCACGTCACTGGCGAATTAATTCTAAATTAATTCGTTAGCCCGAATTAAAATCCAATTTTAATTTCGCGTCGAAATCTAATTTCGTTTAATATATCGGATATATTATTTTATCGATCAATTCCAAATTAATTGTCTCTCTCTACAAATAGTATTTTATCCCAGATAAAATCTCTCCATAATTAATCCAAGATTAATTAAGTTTGAATCATTCATCATCGGTGAATCTTCGGGAAGCGACCCATGAGATCCCTGGATATGTTGACAGTAAATCCGGTCGTCGGACTATTCGAACACGTATGTACCTCGTACTACGTTTTTAGCGATTTACGAGACATGATTGGCTTCTAGCAAAGCACCGTGCCTACCCAATTCTCCAGAAATATTCTTAATGGAATATTTAATCTTTGTCAGGCGTAGTATACGTAGTATTGCGTATTGTGATCCAGTATCAGATGTCACATGCAAGGCCTGGGGCTGGAATAGTGTCTGCCCCGTACGAAGCATATATCGGATTACAAGCAACTAGTCTCTTTAATCGAATAATCATGACCAAGTCATATTATCCCGATGGTTGCAACCATTTAGAGTACCGGTTCTGTATCCCTGCGTGATCATCATCTTCATATGACTGAAGTGATACTTCCATCTTGACATCACACCCAATACACTACGATTCTCAATAAACCCAGAAGAGGCGTACACAGAACCTGTTAAAGTCCTGGACGACCAGAACCAAAGCGTATTGATTGTCACAAGTACTAGCGATGTAAGTCTCAAGTTAAGACCAAATACACATACCCTGATGCGGATTCCCATTGACACATAGTCATACTACCAATAGGATTCCGCGGGGTCTATCCAGAGCAAAGCTGTTTCCGTACCATCGGTAAACACAACCTCTTATCACACTTGCATAAGTATCCAATACTTAAATATATGAGAACTATTCTGTTACGCTTCCATAACACGCACAAGTGCAATACTAGTCTATTCCGCATTATCGATGTCTAGTCTCGATAATACTACGACTAGGGATATTTATGTTAGGGTTGATGCTCAGAGCGCCAATTCCCGGTTGTATTTCTTTTGAATACTTCTGTAAAACATTATTATTATGAATAATATATGCAGTTTCTATAATATAATGTATCTTTTTATATGGTAAAGACGTAATGACCTTAGAATGATTACTCATGGTACTGTTGCAAAAGCGTCGCAACTGACATTGAGTAGTATCATGACGTTGTCATTCTCAGACAGTTCCTGGTCAAGGTTTACACTACTTGGTCAGTAAAGTAAACCCGTTGAGACCAGTACATGTCTTATACTGGAATATATGATTCCAATGGTTTCTCAATGAACCATTAGTCTTGGAGACTAGTATAGACGTGTGGGTGTTTATAGCGGATAAAAAATGAACTACTCACCGAAGATTCTTAATGGATGGTACACCAACATCAATAAGAATCTTCTCGGGTTGAGTAGCAATTGTGATTCTTAGACTTGAGATGTCATTGTGGGCACATGAGACATCTTCTACTCTTAGATGGCAGTCACGTCACCGATCTATTTAGATCAGACCTCTGCATGTTCGTTGGGTGTAGATAGATCCTCAGGGTGTCCTATGTGTATCAAGATAGGATCTGTCAGTTCTGTGTACCAGAGCATAGGTAGTCCATATGATTAGCAATCAGATAAAACCATGGGCCCATGGTAAATTTTAGAAGCTAGTTCTAAACATTCTTTTAGAGATTTCTAATATAATAGTCGACTGGATAATCCCTATAGAGATTTGACGTTTACTTCTATATCTCTGGGATTTATCCGGATACTTGTGACAGAGGAATTATATATTTGCCATGACCTCGACCTGTATGATTCAGCGAGATTATCCGTGATCGTCATAATTTACGGGTGGATAAATTATGGACACGAAATTGGATTTCGTGACGGATATACCTGAATCTAGAAAGTCTCAGTAATGAAATATACTCGTAGAGCACTAGAGCAACATTTATAACTAATATTGATTATTTATGAAGTCGTTTAAAGGTTAAACGCAAAATACATGCTAAAGGGACCCGATAGTCATTTGCTTAATTATTGTGTATTTATATTTAATAGTTGATTAATTTAAATACACATTAATTAACAGTCAAATTGAGATATTTGACTAATATCCTAAATGATATATTTATTTGATATTTAATGTAAATATAATACATATATTTAATATATTTGTATTTGATTAATTAATTAATTATTTAATTGTTAAATGATTAAATTAATTAAAATATAAATATCTTAACATTTGGATATTTTGATTAAATGATTTATTTGCCTTTGTTGACTAATTAAAATATCTTTAAAGTGTTTTAGATATTTTATCAAGTTGATTAAATTTTTGTCAAATGAAATTGAAATTAAAATTGTTGTATATATGCTTGTGAAATTCGGCCAAAGGCCATTTGTGAGCAAGTATATATTGTTTTCATTTTCATTTCATTTCTAACCTAATACACTTTAAAAACTCCATTAAAAAGAAACAAAAGAAGCTTGTGAGGAAGAAGAAGAAAAACAAAGAGAAAATCAAAGAAAGCTTAAGACTTAGTAAGTTTTCTCAACTAACCATTAGAAAGGAAAATGTTCCTTAGGATCTAGGCTACATCTTGTGATGTTCTTAATTTATTCTTTTCTTTATTCTTTGTGTTTTTGGTGAATGGAACTTTGATGAAAGTGTTGAGCATGTATGATGATGGAAACTTATGACTAGTGTAGTTATAAGTATTCTTTTATGGTTTTGGAAACTTTGTTGCTAATCTAGAGTTTTTTACCGACTCTTAAATGACCTAGATTCGATCTTAAGTTGTTTCATTGTGTTGAGACTTTGATTGGATGGAAGAATGATGATTGAAGTAATTGATTTAACCAATTTGGTCTAATTTATCCAATTTGAAGAAATTAAAAAATTAGGGTTTAAGACCTTGTCCAAATTTGTGGATTTTCATTTATGTTGTGTATAAGGATGTGTATATGATGTATATAAAGTTTCATGTTTATTGGATTACATCTTGATGTGTTTTGAAGCATGAAATCACAAAGTGCACCATTTGGCACCCTAATGGTGCATTCGGCCAAATGAGAGAAAATTGGGGATTTTGTTGCTTTTGGTTTTTTGATGCTTTGAACATGCTAATTTCATCTTAGAAATGATTTAGAATCATTCAAAATTGATTTGATCAATTTCGGACTAAAATGGACAAAATACCAAGTGTAAGGGCAATTCGGTAAATTCACTTAAATATGATTTATTGAATTTTATTTCATAATTTGATTATTGGATAATTAAATAAATATGTTTATTTAATTAATCCGAGAAAATTTTTTTGAAATCGGACAATTTGATTTTCCACCGCTTCCGCTGCGTTACCGGATTTAGCCCCTAAAACCCCTACAAAATGGTATCAGAGCGAGTCTGATTCTAGGCCCCCTAAAATGATTAGCCTTTATTAAATCAATGTTTAATCATGCTTTCTTGACTTTATACATGCTTATTATAATCTAATTTGGTTAGATTTAGGGTGTATGACACTTAGCGGAAAATCCCTGATTCATAAGGTTTTAATGTAATTATGTATTTGATGCATGTTATATGGTCTGTCTTGTCAATACGATTTATGAATACTTCTTTGTGACTACATCCGAGACCGTGCCTCTACTGTGAGGGTGTAGCCGATAGAGATTTATTTATACCGGATGTATATTAGATACTAGATAAATTCAAGCGAAAGCGGAATTCTGAACGTGCCCTAGCTATCAGGATTACGTAAGTAACTTGAGTTTATCATTGACGAGTTTAACCTTGGTACGTCTCCTTGTGGGCCTGCCTTCGCAGCGACAACGAGAAACGACCAGGACCGGAAACCCAGGAGTCACTATTGAGTGAGTGACAAATGAGTTGTCTACCTGATAAATATACGTAGGCGAGACCGTGCCTCTGCTGTGAGCTGAAATATATTCACAGGATCCACTTTTCACTATTTGTATTTAATTTAATTATTAAATCTTTTTATTTTGTTTAGGGATTACAGTATTGCATGATTTAGTGGGAGATGCATTTTTAGATTAAAAATCCATGATCTAGTTTATGCTTTTGATATTATATGAAACTGCTTAATTTCTACTAACCGTTTTTCGTGATCTATATGATAGATTTGCGATGGCGGCACCATCCACAAATCAGTTTGCGCATATGCTTGATGCGAACAAACTCAAAGGCGCTGAAAACTTCGCTGACTGGGACTTGGATTTGAGGATTGTCCTCGATTCTGAGAAACTGGATATTCTTGAGGGTCCGTTGCCACTTGCTGTTGGTGCGGATGCTACGGAGGAGGAACACCAAGTTTTTGAAACTTGGAAGAATGATGATTTAAGAGTTAAATCATACATTCTTAGTTCACTGTCTCCGAGACTCAAGAAACAGTATTATGGCATGTCAGATGCCTATACAATGATGACTCGATTGAGACAGTCATTTGAGAACCAAGAACAAGTGATTGTTCACAAAGTTGCAATGGAACTGTTCCATCCGAGGTTGGATGAGGGGCAAGCTGTTGCCCGCATGTTCTTCAAATGATCGATTTGATCGATCAATTGAGGCAACATAATCTTATTCTAAATGACATTCTCGGTAGGAGTGTCATTCTTGGTTCTCTCCCAACTTCATATCGCCATTTCGTGATGTATTTCAACATGAATGGGACTATCTGTACCTACCATGAGTTACATAGGATGTTGCTCACGGCGGAGGAGGACCTTAAGAAGGGAGTACCGACTCGCCCTCCTAGACCCACTTCTTTTTCCGCTCCTTCCCAGGCCTGGCCAAAGGGGAAGAAGAAGAAGGGTTTTGGCCCTCAACCGCAGGTAAAGATAGCTAAGCCCAAAAGGGCTTCTGAAGACAAGTGCCATCACTGCAGCAAAGTCGGGCATTGGAAAAGGAACTGTCCTGACTACATCGCTCAGCGGAGGAGGGAGAGAGCATCTAATCAGGTACATTTATTTTTCCAGTTATTGATATATCTTTGGCTTGTGAAGCCGTTACATCCAACTGGATTTTAGATTTTGCTTGTCCCATTCACATTTACAATTCGTTGCAGGTGCTGAAGGAAAGTAGGAGGCTGAAGCCCAGAGAAATGCAGTTGCGATTCGGGAGTGGAGACTCTTTGGATGCAGTTGCAGTGGGAGTATGCGATATCTCATTGCCGAATGGGACACTTTTGTTAAATGAATGCCATTTTGTACCAGGATGTGTAGCTAATATTATATCACTTTTTGTATTGGATACAAAGGCTTTTGTATTAATATTAAGAACAGTTCTTTATATTTATATGATAGAAATAATATTCAGATCCTTAGTTTTCCAAACCAGCATGGTCTTATACATTGCAAACTTCAAAAGATATTTTAAATACTGGAGTTAATAAACGTAGTTTACCTGTAATTAATGATACTGAACTTTGGCATATGCGGCTTGGTCACATAGGCGTTAAACGCCTTACCCAATTGGTTAGGAATGGTTTGATACCAGATCTTACCATTGAATCCTATCCAACTTGTGAATCCTGTACTCAGGGTAAGATGACCAAAGCTCCATTTTCTGGTGTTGGATACCGAGCCACTAACTTACTGGAACTCGTACATTCTGATGTATGTGGTCCACTAAGTCAGACTGCTCACAATGGTTATTCGTACTTCGTTACCTTTACCGATGATCTGTCACGGTACGGTTATGTCTATTTGATGCGACATAAATCGGAAACCTTTGAAAAGTTCAAAGAGTTCCGAAATGAAGTAGAAAAACAAACTGGTCAATATATTAAATGCCTTTGATCTGATCGAGGCGGAGAATATATGAGTGGTGAGTTCATGGATTACATGAAGGAGAATGGGATTCTCGCTCAATATACTCCTCCAGGTACTCCACAGCACAATGGAGTGTCTGAGATGAGAAATCGGACTTTATTGGATATGGTCCGATCAATTTTGAGTTTCACAGATTTGCCCTATTATTTATGGGGCTACTCTCTTTTAATAGCTGCATATCTTTTGAACAAGATTCCTTCAAAAGCTGTTTCTCTACGACTCCGTATCAGATATGGTTCGGTAGGAGACCAAATCTTAATTATATTAAGTTTGGGGTTGTCCTGCCTATGTCAGGGTGACTCAGTAAGATAAGCTTTCGCCTCGAGGGGTAAAGTTTAGGTTTGTCAGATATCTTTCGAATACGAGGGGATATCTGTTCTATGATACCGAACATCGAAATGTGTTCGTAGCTCGCTTCGCAAAATTCTAGAAGTAGAATTTTTGTTAGAAGGTGGTAATCATAGACAGGTTGAGCTTGATGAAGTCCAACCTGAAAACAACAAACCAACGAAGGAACCTGAAGTTCAAGTAGATGAAGGACCTTCAACACACACACTCCGTAGGTCGGAAAGGGTATCTAGACCTCCTGAACACTTGTATTTGATACAAGAAAAGAGTCTGGATGTTCTCTTAGTTGAAGAGACAGATCCTTTCACCTATAGAGAATCGATGTTGGACATCGACTCCGTGAAATGGCAAAGTGCCATGAAATCTAAGATAGACTCAATGCATGAGAATCAAGTTTGGGACTTGGTTCCGCTTCCCAACGAAATTGTTCCTATCGGTTGTAAATGGGTTTACAAGAGGAAGCGCGGCCTGACGGTAAGGTTGAGACTTACAAGGCCCGACTGTTAGCAAAAGGTTACCACGCAGTGACCTGGCGTCGACTACGATGAAACTTTTTCGCCGGTAGCAAAGCTTAAGTCTATTCGGATTTTGCTTTCTATAGCTGCGTATCATGACTACGAGATTTGGCAAATGAATGTCAAAACGGCTTTACTAAATGGATTTCTTGATGAAGAAATCTATATGGAACAGCTGGAAGGTTTTGCATCCAGCGAAATCGGGCATGGTATGTAAGCTTAAGAAGTCCATTTATGGACTTAAACAAGCTTCACGAAGTTGGAATCTTCGATTCGACATGATTATTAGATCGTCTGGTTTTCTCAAGAATTCAGAAGAATCCTGTGTGTATCAGAAGGCCAGTGGGAGTATGGTCGTATTTTTAGTCCTATATGTTGATGACATCCTAATCATTGGGAATGATTTAGGTATGTTACAAAGCGTAAAAGCGTAACTCTGTAAGAATTTCTTCATGAAGGACCTGGGAGAAGATTCATATGTTTTAGGGATAAAACTCTATAGAGATAGACAAATGAGGCTGATTGGGTTATCCCAATCAACGTACATAGATAAGATCTTGGAACGGTATAGTTTTGGTAATTGTAAGACAGCAAATATACCGTTCAGACATGGGATTCATCTTTCAAGAAGATGTGTCCATAAACAGAAGATGAGAAGGTTAGAATGTCTAACCAACCTTAAGCTTCGTGTTTGGGTAGCATAATGTATGCCATGTTATGTACGAGGCCTGATATCAGTTTCGCTGTTAGCGTAAGTAGTCGGTATCAGTCCAATCCAGGTAATGACAATTGGATGACCATTAAACATATCCTCAAGTATCTTAATGGTACTAAGGATAAGTTAATAATTTATGGAGGAAACGAACTGCAAGTTAACGGGTATACGGATTCTGATTTCCAGTTGGATCCCGATGATAGAAAGTCTACATCTGGATTCGTATTTACCCTTAACGGAGGTGTAGTTTGTTGGAAGAGTTCCAAACAGGGATCGACAGCAGATTCCACCACTGAGGCAGAATATGTTGCAGCTTCTGAAGCTGCAAAAGAGGCTGTGTAGATAAAGAAATTTATCACAGAATTGGGAGTTATCCCAAGTATCGAGAATGCGATTCCGTTATACTGTGATAATACTGGAGCCATTGCGCAAGCAAAGGAACCGAGGGCGCATCAGAAGTCGAAGCATGTGGATACAAGTACCGAATCATTCGAGAGATTGTGTCGCGAGGGGATATTGTCATGTGCAAGGTACCGAGTGAAGATAATGTAGCAGACCCGCTGACGAAAGCCATACCTCCAAAGTTGTTTGATAAACACGTGGAGTCGATGGGTATTATATACAATCGTTATTGGCACTAGAGCAAGTGGGAGATTTTGTTGGGGTTGGTGCTCAGAGCGCCATTCCCGGTTGTATTTCTTTTGAATACTTCGGTAAAACATTATTATTATGAATAATATATGCGGTTTCTATAATATAATGTATCTTTTTATATGGTAAAGACGTAATGACCTTAGAATGATTAGTCATGGTACTGTTGCAAAAGTGTCGCACTGACATTGAGTAGTATTATGACGTTGTCATTCTCAGACAGTTCCTGGTCAAGGTTTACACTACTTGGTCAGTAAAGTAAACCCGTTGAGATCGGTACATGTCGTATACTGGAATATATGATTCCAATGGTTTCTCAATGAACCATTAGTCTTGGAGACTAGTATAGACGTGTGGGTGTTTATAGTGGATAACACTGAACGACTCACCGAAGATTCTTAATGGATGGTACACCAACGTCAATAAGAATCTTCTCGGGTTGAGTAGCACTTGTGATTCTTAGACTGGAGATGCCATTGTGGGCACATGAGACATCTTCTACACTTAGATGGCAGTCACGTCACCGATCTATTTAGATCAGACCTCCGCTTGTTCGTTGGGTGTAGATAGATCCTCAGGGTGTCCTATGTGTATCAAGATAGGATCTGTCAGTTCTGTATACCAGAGCATAGGTAGTCCATATGATTAGCAATCAGATAAAACCATGGGCCCGTGGTAAATTTTAGAAGCTAGTTCTAAACATTCTTTTAGAGATTGCTAATAGAATAGTCGACTAGATAATCCCTATAGAGATTTGACGTTTACATCTATATCTTGGGGATTTATCCGGATACCTGTGACGGAGGAATTATATATTTGCCATGACTTCGACCTGTATGATTCAGCGAGATTATCCGTGATCGTCATAATTTACGGGTGGATAAATTATGGACACGAAATTAGATTTCGTGACGGATATACCTGAATCTAGAAAGTCTCAATAATGAAATATACTCTCGTAGAGCACTAGAGCAACATTTATAACTAATATTGATTATTTATAAAGTCGTTTAAAGGTTAAACGCAAAATACATGCTAAAGGGACCCGATAGTCATTTGCTTAATTATTGTGTATTTATATTTAATAGTTGATTAATTTAAATACACATTAATTAACAGTCAAATTGAGATATTTGACTAATATCCTAAATGAATATATTTAGTTGATATTTAATGTAAATATACATATATTTAATATATTTGTATTTAATTAATTAATTAATTATTTAATTTAAATGATTAAATTAATTAAAATATAAATATCTTAACATTTGGATATATTGATTAAATGATTTATTTGCCTTTGTTGACTTAATTAAAATATCTTTAAAGTGTTAAAGATATTTTATCAAGTTGATTAAATTTTTGTCAAATGAAATTAAATTAAAATTGTTGTATATATGCTTGTGAAATTCGGCCAAAGGCCATTTGTGAGCAAGTATATATTGTTTTCATTTTCATTTCTTTTCTAACCTAATACACTTTACAAACTCCATTAAAAAGAAAACAAAAGAAGCTTGCGAGGAAGAAGAAGAAAAACAAAGAGAAAATCAAAGAAAGCTTAAGATTTAGTAAGTTTTCTCAACTTACCATTAGAAAGGAAAATATTCCTTAGGATCTGGGCTACATCTTGTGATGTTCTTAAGTTATTATTTTCTTTATTATTTGTGTTTTTGGTGAATGGAACTTTGATGAAAGTGTTGAGCATGTATGATGATGGAAACTTATGACTAGTGTAGTTATAAGTATTCTTTTATGGTTTTGGAAACTTTGTTGCTAATCTAGAGTTGTTGACCCACTCTTAAATGACCTAGATTTTATCTTAAGTTGTTTCATTGTGTTGAGACTTTAATTGGATGGAAGAATGATGATTGAAGTAATTGATTTAACAATTTGGTCTAATTTGTCCAATTTGAAGAAATTGAAAAATTAGGGTTTAAGTCCTTGTCCAAATTTGGGGATTTTCATTTATGTTGTGTATAAGGATGTGCATATGATGCATATAAATTTTCATGTTTATTGGATTACATCTTGATGTGTTTTGAAGCATGAAATCACAAAGTGCACCATTTGGCACCCTAATGGTGCATTCGGCCAAATGAAGAAAAATTGGGGATTTTGTTGCTTTTGGTTTTTGATGTTTTGAACATGCTAAGTTCATCTTAGAAATTATTTAGAATCATTCAAAATTGATTTGATCAATTTCGGACTAAAATGGACAAAATACCAAGTGTAAGGGCAATTCGGTAAATTCACTTAAATATGATTTATTGAATTTTATTTCATAATTGATTATTGGATAATTAAATAAATTTGTTTATTTAATTAATCCGAGAATTTTTTTTGAAATCGGAAAATTTGATTTTCCACCGCTTCCGCTGCGTTACCGGATTTAGCCCCTAAAACCCCTACAATTTAATGATTAAACCTTTATGGATTGATACTGTCTCATATCTTATAATCTGGAACTAAACATCGGGACTTTTTCATTTATATATATTAAGTAATCAAATTACAAATGATAAAATGCAATTTCATTGCTACATAATTAATTTGTACAAAAACCACAATGTCTTTTACAAATAGTGACGATATGGGTCATAATTGTCTAACAATCACCCATTTGGCCAATAGCCAGTCACTCAAGCATCTAATACCTGAAATATGTAAATGTCGCTCAAACTTTTGCTGACGAATAGCTTTCGTCAGCGGATCTGCAATGTTGTCCTCTGATGCGACCTTCTCGATCTTCATATCGCCACAATGTATGATCTCACTAATTAGATGGAAACTTCGAAGAACATGCTTGGATCGTTGATGAGACCGCGGTTCCTTAGCCTACACTATAGCCCCGTTATTTTCATAATACAATGGAACAGGCTCAGCTGCTAACGGAAGTACTCCTAATCCAATTAGGAATTTTCGGATCCAAACTGCCTCTTTTGCTGCTTCAGCTGCAGCAATATACTCCGCTTCTGTTGTTGAATCGGCAACAGTCTCTTGCTTGGAAGATTTCCAGCTTACTGCTCTGTTATTCAAACGAAATATGTACCCGGATTGCGACTTGCAGTCGTCTTTATAGGTTTGGAAACTTACATCGGTAAACCCAGTTACCTCAAGTTCTCCATCTCCATAGATTAAGAAAGCATCATTAGTTCATCTAAAATACTTAAGGATATTCTTAACCGTCATCCAGTGACTATCACCTGGATCGGCCTGATAGCGACTACACATGCTCAAAGCATAGGAGACATCAGGTCGCGTACATATCATGGCATACATGATCGATCCGACTGCCAAGGCGAATGGTATCCGACTCATGTTTTCTCTCTCATCTTGAGTTTTAGGACACATGTCCTTAGATAGAGTGACGCCATGTGACACTGGCAACAATCCCCTATTGGACTGATCCATGTTGAATCTCTTCAACACTTTGTCAATGTACGTGCTCTGGGAGAGTCCAAGCAGTTTTCTAGATCTATCCCGGTAGATCTTTATTCCTAGAATAAAGGCTGCTTCTCCCAGATCCTTCATGGAGAATTTTAATGAAAGCCAAGCTTTCACCGATGTTAACATGGGAATGTCATTGCCAATAAGCAATACATCATCAACGTAAAGGACAATGAATGTCAGTGCTCTCCCACTAACCTTCTTATATACACAAGGATCATCATCATTTTGAACGAAATCATATTCTTTTATGATCTTATCAAAACGTTGGTTCCAAGAACGCGATGCTTGCTTCAATCCATAAATGGATCGATTTAACTTAAACAACCTTATTTGCAAGTCTTGGTATTACAAATCCGTCAGGCTGTTGCATATAAACATCCTTGAAAAGATTTCCGTTAAGGAAAGCGATTTTAACGTCCATCTTCCATATCTCGTAATCGCACTAGTCCAACTAGTCGATTAACGATATATGGGTACATTTTAACTGTTACAAGAAAAATAATAATGTATTAGTCCAACTAATAAAATAATTGACAAAATGATTTGAAAGCGCGTAAAGCTAAGTATTTGAACGAAATTGTAAATTCAATACTAGCCTCCCACTATTTTTCGGTAAGCCTCTAACCCTCTGTTGAGTACTCGGGAAACCTAGTTTCCTAGTGGGCTAGGATCCCGTTAAATAACACACAACCTTGACTTTGGCCAACAAGCTGTATGATATTTAACTAGGTAGATCTCTAAGATCAATTGGATCTTATCCAATTCCTAGATCCGGTAGGTGGACCTCCTGTTGGGTTTCTACTATAGTCCCAAGATCATTCAAGCAATGAAAATAATGTGAATACAATAAAGAAGTATGGCGGAATCATACTTACAATGAACGGATTTGCGATGCGATGAAACACACAAATTTCTTCATCCTTGAAGCTCTCGGCAATGCCCAAGTTTTGTGCTCCATATATTCGGTCAAGCTCTCCATGGAAGATCTTCAAGCTCCAAGCTTTGTGAATGGATTACATGCTCATGAATGGGTTTCCCTATCACCTTTGTTTGACCCCCTTTGGTGTGCTACCACTTGGAAATTTTGCCACAAAATTTCCCTTAAGCTTCTTGCATCTCTCGGCCATGAGAGAAAATTGTGAGAGAAGAAAAATGGCCCTTGGCCGAATTTTGAGGGAGAGAGATGGAGAAAATGAAGTTGTTTTTGTTATGTTCGATTTCAAATATCAAATATATATCTCATTTTCCAAAAATTGTACAAGGCAATTAAAGCCTTTCAATCACCTCACATCACTCACAAGTGACAACCATCACATCACTCAAAGTTGCTATGACTTACATCACTAGAATGACTAATGATGTGACGCGTGATGTGAATTGTGGACCCCATTTGATTCGAAATACGAGTGGGCCCGCAAACACTCTCGGGCTCGGGTTCGCTAATTCCGAATTAACGAATTTTCCATTGCGACATAATTAAATCAAATTTAATTAAATAATTATGCCTAGCAAAATTACTATTCACATCGCTAGCAAATTAATTCTAAATAACTCGTTCGCCTAATTAAAATCTAATTATAATTTCGCGTCGAAATCTAATTTCGTATAATATATCGAATATATTATTTTATCGATTAATTCCAAATTAATCGTTCTCTCACTTTAAATAATATTTTATCCCAGATAAAATATCTCTGTAATTAATCCTAGATTAATTTTCTCTCTACTAATTAATCCCAGATTAATTATGTGCGAGTCATACGTCATCGGTGAATCTTCGGGAAGCGACCCATGAGATCCCCGGATATGTTGGCAGTAAATCCGGTCGTCGGACTATCCGAACACGTACGTACCTATTACTACTTTTTTACCGATTTACAAGACATGGTTGGCTTCTAGCAAAGCTCCGTGCCTACCCAATTCTCCAGAAATATTCTTAATGGAATATGTAATCTATATCAGGAGTAGTATACATAGTATAACATATTACGATCCAGTATCGGATGTCACATGCTAGGCCTGGGGCTGGAATTGTGTCTGCCCCGTACGAAGCACATATCAGATCTCTGGTAACTAGTCTCTATAATCGGATAACTATGACCTTGTCATATTATCCTGATAGCTGCAGCATATAAGAGCACCAGTTCCGTATCCTACGTGATAATCATCTCCACTATGATTGGAGTGATACTTCCATCTTGACATCACACCCAATACTCTACGATTCTTAATATACCCAGAAGAGGCGTACACACAACCTGTTAAAGCCCTAGACGACCAAAACCAAAGTATATTGATTGTCGCAAGTATTAGCGATGCAAGTCTCAGGTTAAGATCAAATACACCTACCCTGATTCGGACTCCCATAGACACACAGTCATACTACAAATGGGATTCTGAGGGGTCTATCCAGAGCAAAGCTGTTTCCAGACCATCGGTAAACATAACCTCCTATTACACTTGCATGAGTATCCAATACCCAAATATATGAGAACTATGTCATTATGCTCCCATAACATGCACAAGTGCAATACTAGTCTATTCCGTAGTATCGATGTCCAATCTCGATAATACTCCGACTAGGGATGTTTTAATGATTAAACCTTCATGGATTGATACTGTCTCATATCTTATCAATCCGGAACTAATCATATGGACTTTTATCATTTATATATCGCGGTAATCTAATTACAAATGATAAAAGAGCAATTTCCTTTGTCACATAGTTAATTTGTACAACAACACCATGTTCGGTACAAATAGTGATGCTATGGGTCATAATTGTCCAACAATCTCCCACTTGGCCTATAGCCAATCATTCAAGTGTTCTACACTTGAACTATGTACGGTTCGCTCAAATTTCTGCTGAGAAAATGCTTTCGTCAGCGAATTTGCAAAGTTATCATCTGATGCGATTTATTCGATCATCACATCGCCACGATGTATGATTCGAATGAATCAGATTAATAGTTGAAGTATATATTCGGATCGTTGATGAGACCATTAATTCTTTAGCCTGTGCTGTAGCTGTTGGACAATTATGACCCATAGCGTCACTATTTGTACAGATCATGGTGTTGTTGTACAAATGAACTATGTGACAAAGGAAATTGCACTCTTATCATTTGTGATTAGATCACCTAGATATATAAATGATGAGAGGTCCCTATGATTTGTTCCTGGACGGAGAATGATATGAGACAGTATCAGTCCACGAAGGATAAATCATTAAATATCCATAGTCAGAGTATTATCGAGATTGGACATCGATAAATACGTAAAAGACTAGTATTACATTTGTGCGCGTTGTGAGGGCACAACGGCATAGTTCTCATATATTTGGGTATAGGATACTCATGCAAGTGTAATAGGAGGTTGTGTTTCACCGATGGTACGGGAAACAGCTTCGCTCTAGATAGACCCCCTCGGAATTCCATTGGTAGTATGACTATGTGTCTATGGAAGTCTGAAATCAGTGTAGGTGTATTTGGTCTTAACTTGAGACTTGCACCGCTAATACTTGCGACAATCAATATACTTTGGTTGAGGTCGTCCAAGGCTTTAACAGGTTCTGTGTACGCCAATACTGGGTATATTGAGAATCGTAGTGTGTTGGGTGTGATGTCAAGACGGAAGTGTCACTCCAGTCATATGGAGATGATGGTCACGTAGGATACAGGACTGGTGCTCTTAAATGCTGCAGCTATCGGGATAAAATTACAAGGTCAGGTTTATCCGATTATAGAGACTAGTCACCAGACATCCAACATGTGCTTCGTACGGGGCAGACATAATTCTAGCCACAGGCCTAGCACGTGATCATTTGATACTGGACAAAAATATGCAATACTACGTATACTACGTCTGATACAAATCCTTTATTCCTGAAAGGATATTTCTGGAGAATTGGGTAGGCATGGCGCTTTGCTAGAGGCCAATCTTGTCTTGTAAATCGGTAAAACGTAGTATGAGGTACTTACGTGTTTGGATAGTCCAACGACCGAAATTACTGCCAATTTATCGGGGATCTCATGGGTCACTTCCCAAAGATTCACCGATGACGTATGACTCGCACTCTAAATTAATCTGGGATTAATTAGAAGAGAGAGAAAATTAATCTAGGATTAATTGCGGAGATATTTTATCTGGGATAAAATATCAATTAAAGAGAAATTAATATATTTGATATATTAAACGAAATTAGATTTCGACGTGGAATTAAAATTAGATTTTAATTCGGGCGAACGAATTAATTTAGAATTAATTCGTTAGCGACGTGAATAGTGATTTTGCTAGGGGTAATCATTTAATTACGACGCAACGAAAAATTTGTTAATTTGGAATTAGCGAACCTGAGCTCGAGATTATTTACGAGCGCATTCGCATTTCGAATTCGAATGCGGCACGCAAGTCAAATCAAACGTCAAATCGCTAGTCGCAACTAGCGTCACATCATTCGCCAATCAAGTCACTATTCATGATTGATGGATTGATGTGAGTTGATGGAGGTTGGTGTGGCTTTATTGTTTGACTTTTGTAAAACCAAATTTTTTGTAAATCATTTTATTATTTTTGGAAAATATATAAGTGGATTTTATACACAAAATACCAACAATTTCAACATATTTCTATATTCCTCTTTCTCCCTCTTCTCACGCCCAAACCAGTGGCCTTTTTCTTCTGTTTTGCCGAGCAGTGAGGGAAGCAAAAAGTGTGATTTTGTGGCAAAATCACAAGTGCTAGCACACTTACGAGACATGCGAAGGTGATAGGGAAGTCCACCCATGAGCCGGGAATCGTTCGACGAAGCTTGGAGCTTGACGAAGGACCCAAACATAGGCCAAACCAGTGAGCTTGGACTGCTACTGCCGTGACAGTGAACACAAGGCAGAATCTGATTTTTGTTGTCTCCGCATCGCTCAACCGATCGATGTGAGTATTCCGCAACTTCTTCGATGTGTATTCGCACTTGATTCATGCTTATAATTGATCTTGGGACCTTAATAGAAACCAAAAATGGTATCAGAGCAAGGTTTGAGCATGGAATGTTTAGGGCTTAAAATTTGGGTAATTTGTATTTGAGAATGATTTGAATAAATTAAATGTTTGAGTATGCTTAATACATGTTGAATTGAAGTTTGATTGGATCAATTTCAAGAAAATTGATTTGGAATAATTTTCCCCAAATTTTCTATGTTGGCCAAATGTAGAATTGCCCTATTAGTTTTGGATTTTTGGATTTTTGATTCATTGGATGAGTTAGAATCATTCGGGAATGTGATTTAATGTCGATTGTGGAATTAATTGGATTGAATTCGAATCGGACACAAATCCCCTCCCTTGGCCGAGACTTTGAGCATGTAATTGGGTTTGATTTTAATCAAAATGTGTTGGACATGTGATGATGAAAATGAGCATGATTAATTGGTCTAATTGGTGTTTTGGAAATATTGAATTGGTTAATTAATTGTGTTATACACTTTAGTTTAATTAAACATTAAATTTGGAATTTTTGTGTTTGGTTAAATGGGCTTAAAATTGGATTTGGGTCTTTAATGTTGTAAATGGGCGTATTGGGCTTTGTTGTACAAAGTTGGGTTTAGGCAAAATTAGTTGGATCCAATTGGGCCCAAAACCGCCTCCATAAAGCCCAAATGCGACTTAATGGACATTTAAAGTTTAATTGGGCCTAATGGGCCAAAATTGATTTATGGGCTTATTGGGTAACTCCCGGATTGGATTTTGGTTATTCGGTTTGACCCGAGTTGACCAAAAGTCCACGCCTTAAGAAATTAATTAAAAGCTCATTGGACTTTAATTAAATTGACGTTGGACGTTAATCAGGCTTTGAGACCCGTTGCGATTAAATTTGGAATTTAAGTCGTAAAAGTTCATTATTAAAGTGTAGTATTTAATTTGGAATTAAATAGCGAATTAGAATTGAATGCATATTAAATTGGATTTAATGATGTAGTTTAATTTAATTCGAGAATATGTACTTTGAGTACTTATTCGCAAAACGAGTTTGACTCGAACAAAATCAAATCGTTGTTTGAACATTGGATGATCACTAATTATCAGATTAATTAATTTGATTAGATTGATTGATAACATGCTTGTGTGAATACATGGTTGCGATGCATGAATAATGTATATCGGATGGATATTATATGGGTGGGACAATTTTAGAAATTGTTGTAATAAATTCGATTTATTAATTGGAGCTGCGTGTCCAACCTTATTACCTCTCATTTCTTTGTATTCTCTTCTCACCTATTCCCCTAAATGTAAATGAGGTTTCTTTAGAAGTGTAGTGTAACGGGTAGAAGTAAATACTTGTGCTAGCGGGAGAGAGAAAGGGAGAGATTTGATCTAGGATCATTGTGTAAAGTATCCATCCGCATATCATTATTATTTTATTATACGCGCTTTATTATGTGTTTAGAATGCATGTTTAAGGGTGTATGATGATGAGACCTTAACAAAGATAATAAATTGGTTGCCAATTTGCACGCGAAAAACCCTCAAAAAATATTAAGCGTTTTTCCTTCCATCGAGTGATTCTCACTCAAGATCCGAGACGACATTGGTTTGTTCGCCAAAGTCAAGGCCTTTGTCTGTCGAGGATGTGTTTCAGTCACGAAGGCTTTGTTCCATATTGGTGTCTTGTCCAAGTTGTGGTTTGTTGGCCAAATTCAAGACCACTTCTTGTCCATCGACATTGATTACGAAGCTTTCCATGGTCAATGGGTCGCGCTTAACTGGGATCACTAAGTTTGTTGTGCCAAAGCCAAGGCTTAGTTGATTCAGAGGAAAAAGGTTAGGTTTTACATTGGATGTATTGGCATATATAAGATATATGTTTCGGACTTGGATGTCCCCCTACCGGATCTAGGAATTGGATTGGATCCAATCGATCTTAGAGATCTACCTAGTTAATTATCATACAATTTTTTGGCCAAAGTCAAGATTGTGTGATATTTAACGGGATCCTAGCCAACTAGGAAACGCGATTTCCTGAGTACTTGACAGAGGGTTAGAGGCTCGCCGAAAAATAGTGGGAGGCAAGAATTAAATTTGCAATATTCTTTTAATTACTTGCCATACGCGCTCAATCAAAAATATCATTCGTCAAATAAATTAAATGTTAGTTGGACTAATATTTAAATTGTTGTTTTAATAAATAGTTGGACTATATATTAAAACTATTCATTTATAGTTGATTTTATAATTGGATTATAGTAATCAATATAATTGATTTTAATCTATTAAATTATAGTTGATTAAATAGTTGGACTATTGTAATCATTATAATAAATAGTGCTGTAGACAACAGAAACTGGACGACGCTGTTCCGGGCTCGCGGCCCGGTTGGGAGTACGGAGTAGCCCGCAGGGGACTAAATCGGAGAATAATGGAGTCGCTACCCGGTGTGAACCGGGAAAATGATTTAAGGCCGCACTCACCCCTCGCAAGGGAAGACCTCAAACCGTTGGGTTCGGAATGGTCCCTAACTTATGTCGTTTGTAATAAATGGGTTTGTGCAATATTAACCAAGTCTACTCAACATACATGTTGGTCAAAGTAGTCTAAATTCTTATAAAGTCTAAATCTAGGTTTGCATGCTTCAAAAGTAAACTTTCATAACAGCAAACACATGATATCACACATCAAACATGTTAAATAACTAATGATCTAAACATAACATAACTTAAATTCCTAATACGAAATGTAAATAACTAAGTCATGCTAAAAATAAAAAAACATTCTAATAGCCTAGTCATGTTCAAATACAAGTTTGGATGAAATGAAATATGTGAATCCCTCAAGTGGTACGGGGCATTGTATCCCGAGTGCAAACCATAATACCGTCCATTCGGATTCGGCTATGGAATTTATGTCCGAGTTTCCATCCAATATACCACAAGAAGGAACACAGATTACATTCACCCAAAATTCACATCATATACCAATCCACAATACAAATAAAGTAATAAAATAACTAAAATAAAGGATAATAAATAAAATGGGTGCCCTCAGGTCTTACCTTTTAAGTCGCTTTTCGGGAGTACGTTTCACGGTGTCGGAAGGGTTATCATTCCCATTGTTTTCACTGGTTCGTTGTTTCGTTGTTTTCTCAGGTCTGCTGTTTCTGCTATTTTCATTGTTTTCACGGGTCCGCTGTTTCCACTGTTTTCGCTATTTTCATTCGCGGTTTCCACTTGCTGTTTTCTCACTGTTTTTGCTCGATTTTTGGGATGATTTGTTCACGGTTTCAAGGGAGTTTTCACGTGTGCATGGGGCTATCTTGGTCACGATTTTTAGGGTGTTTTTGGGTGATACAAGGCTGCTAGTTAGGCGGCTGTTCGGCAAGTGGTGTTGATGGGGTCGTGATTAGCGTGAGGCTTTGAATGTGTGGCAGTTCACGTGTGCATATGTTGGCTTGTTTCACGTGTGGGTTGAAGGCTTGGTGATGGGGCTGTTGTGGATGAGGAGCTTGAAGGTGTGTTGATGTGGTGTGTTTGTGTTAAGTGTAAGTGTGGGGCTGCTCGGCGTGGACTGTGTGTTTCAGTCTGTTTCTTGGTGTGTTGTTGCAAGCTGGTTTCGTGAGGTTGAGGGGACTGCTAAGGTGGCTATTCTTTGTTAGGGTTTTAATTACGTTTGGCGATGGAGTGAGGGCTTACGTGTTGGGGGTTTCTTCATGCATGATGAGGGACGTGGGTGGCTTGATCACATTTCTTGGTAACGTGGCTTAGGTCTGTGAAAATGGCTTGAAGGGCTGGTGAATGATGATGATTTTTAGGGTGCTACGTGAGCTGTGCGTGAATGAGAAACTGGTTTCAAAGGGGCTGCTGTGTTGGACGTGTGTATGAGGCTTGAAAGGCTGGTGAATGAGTACTATTGGATGTGGTTTAAATGCGTGAAGACAGAATGTTCAGGGCGTGGCTTGGCTGCTTGAGTGAAGTGAGGGCTGTGATGATAGGGTCTTTTGTGCGTGAAAAAGGCAGTGAAGGGAGAGTTGTTGACGAGAGAGGCAGTGAAGGGCTGAAATGGAGGGGGTTATGTGAAGGCCGTTTTTTATGTAAGCATGGGCTGTATGACTTGGTGTGTGTTGAAGGCAATTTTAAAGGTAGTTTAACGTGGCTGTTTGGATGCAGTTAGGGGCTCATTGCTGTTGGTTTTGAGGGGTATTTTAGGCGTGTTATGGGGCTGGTTTTAGAGGCAGTTTGGACATGTTTCAAAGGCTGATTTTAGAGGGAGTTGGGCGTGTTTCAGAGGATGGTTGGAGGGGGAGTTGGGCGTACTTCAGAGGCTGGTTTCAGAGGGGATTTGGGCGTGTTTCAGAGGATGGTTGGAGGGGGAGTTGGGCGTACGGCAGTGGCATGAGTCAGCTAGGGTTTCTTTACGTGAGTGGTGGATGGGCTGCTGGTCATTGTCGTGGTTGTAAGGACGTGATGGAGGGCTGGTTTGCTGGGTTTTGTGCGTTGAAGGTAAGGGAGTTGGTCTAGGGTTCACGGCTTGCTCCTTTAGGGTTCTCTGAGTTGGTTCCTCCCAAAAAATGTGTCCCCCCTGCGTGAAAGGCCTTAGGGGTTTATATGGTTTTCTGTTTGAGAGAGTGAGGGAATCAAGAGACAGGTATGGGTGAGAGGCATGGAGGGTAGTTAGCATGATTATGGTATGGGTTTTCTCATTGGTAGTGGTTGCATGGGCGTGAGGGTTAGGTGAGGTTTATGGGTATTATTTGGGTTTTGTCATGGGTAGTTTGTGGATTTTGTGTTTGTTAAGTGCAGTGCATGGATTCTATTTGTTGTTTTGTGATTGTTTGGTTTGTGAAGGAATGGTTTGTGAAGATGATTCACGTGGGAGTTGTGGTGGTGGAATGGGTTTTGGTCGTTTAGTTTCGTTGGTTAGTGTTTGGGAGGGAATTGTTTTGGAGAGAATGGTTTTTGGTTATTATTGCTTGGTGGTTTAAGGCCTGGATCGAGGATAATTTCAGAATTGAGACCGAATGAGCGAACCCGAAGCTAAATGAACGAACCAAATCTAACAAAATTGTCAATTTCTGACCCTTTCCTTCCGACGACCGCTTTCCGCGACTTCCGCAACTAAAAAGGTAATGCCTCCATTCGAGGCTCATCATCGGGCTGACATGCAAAAATGCAGTACCTACAGTCGCCCCCCACTTTGATGGGACTTGTGTAGTGTGTGATAGTGACAATCCTATCAAAGTATGTGCAATACATTTTTTACTTACCTGGCTCGCTAGGTGTTACTTAACTTACTTGTTGTACTGAGATACTTTGACCTTTGGGCTTTGTTCCCAAACTGTGTTGAATAGGGCTCTGTTCCCGAACTGTGCTAAGATAAGGCTTTAATCCCCTTAGCTTTATTCCCGAGTTGTTGAGAAGGTGGGCTTTATTCCCGAATTGTGCTAAGAGAGAGCTTTATTCTCCTAGGCTTTATTCCCGAACTGTTTTGAAGATAAGGCTTTATTCCCGAATTATGTTGACTGTGGGCTTTATTCCCGAGTTTGCTGAATGTAGGCTTTATTCCCGAATTGTACTGAATGTGGGCTTTATTCCCTGATCTGAGCTGACTGTGTGGCTTTGTTCCTGAATTGTATTGACTGTGGACTTTGTTCCCGAGTTTGCTGGATGTAGGCTTTATTCCCGAACTGTGTTGAGATGAGGCTTTATTCACTCGAGCTTTGTTCTTGAACTGTGTTGTGATGAGGCTTTATTCCCCCGAGCTTTGTTCTCGAACTGTGTTGAGATAAGGCTTTATTCCCCCGAGCTTTATTCCCAAACTGTGTTATGATGAGGCTTTTTTCCCCTGAGCTTTGTTCCCGAACTGTGTTGAGATAAGGCTTTATTCCCAAACTGTGTTGTGATGAGGCTTTATTCCCCCGAGCTTTGTTCCCGAACTGTGTTGAGATAAGGCATTATTCCCCTGAGCTTTATTCCCGAACTGTATTAAGATGAGGCTTTATTCCCTCGAGCTTTGTTCCCGAACTGTGTTGTGGTGAGGCTTTATTCCCCCGAGCTTTGTTCCTGAACTGTGTTGAGATAAGGCTTTATTCCCCCGAGCTTTATTCCCGAACTGTATTGATATGAGGCTTTATTCTTTCGAGCTTTGTTCTCGAACTGTGTTAAGATGAGGCTTTATTCCCTCGAGCTTTGTTCCCGAACTGTGTTGTGATGAGGCTTTGTTCCCGAACTATACTGAATGTGGGCTTTATTCCCGAACTGAGCTGAATGTAGGCTTTGTTCCTGAACTTTACTGAATGTGGGCTTTATTCCTGAACTGTGTTGACTGTGGGCTTTGTCCCCGATCTATACTGAATGAAGGCTTTATTCCCTGACTGTGTTGACTGTGGGCTTTTGTCCCCGAACTGTACTGAATGTGGGCTTTATTCCTTGACTGTGTTGAGTGTGGGCTTTGTCCCCGAACTGTACTGAATGTCAGCTTTATTCCTTGACTGTGTTGACTGTGGGCTTTATCCCCAAACTGTACCGAATATGGGCTTTGTTCCCCTGACTGTAATGAATGCGGGCTTTATTCCCCAACTATGTTGATTGTGGGCTTTGTTCCCTTATTATGTTGACTGTGGGCTTTGTTCCCGAATTATGTTAACTGTGGGCCTTATTCCTGAACTATACTGAATGTGGGCTTCACCCCCAGACTGACACTGATGTGGGCCTCGCCCCCAGACTGAAACTGATGTGGGCCTCGCCCCCAGACTGAAACTAATGTGGGCCTCGCCCCAAACTGATATGGGCCTCGCCCCAAACTGATACTAATGTGGGCCTAGCCCCAAACTGATGTGGGCCTCGCCCCCAGACTGAAACTGATATGGGCCTCGCCCCAAACTGATATGGGCCTCGCCCCAAACTGATATGGGCCTCGCCCCAAACTGATGCTAATATGGGCCTCGCCCCCCGATTGATGCTGATGTGGGCCTCGCCCCAAACTGATACTAATGTGGGCCTCGCCCCAAACTGATGTGGGCCTCGCCCCCAAACTGATATGGGCCTCGCCCCAAACTGATACTAATATGGGCCTCACCCCCAGATTGATGCTGATGTGGGCCTCGCCCCAGACTGAAACTGATGTGGGCCTCGCCCCCAGACTGAAACTGATGTGGGCCTCGCCCCAAACTGATACTGATGTGGGCCTCGCCCCCGACTGATGCTGATATGGGCCTCGCCCCAAACTGATACTGATATGGGCCTCGCCCCAAACTGATACTGATATGGGCCTCGCCCCAAACTGATACTGATATGGGCCTCGCCCCAAAACTGATACTGATGCTGTTGTGTCTCCATACCCGGAGTGCCGTACCTGGAAGAACTGATTTGATGTTTCCATACCCGGAGTGCCGTACCTGGTAGAACTGATCGGATATCTCTATACCCGGAATGTCGTACCTGGCAAAACTAATCTGATATCTCCATACCCGGAGTGCCATTTTTGGTGAGTGATGAGACAATGGTCCTTTTTCGAACCGTCGTTGTTGTGAAATTGGTCCATTTCCAAACCATTACTGATGTGAGAGTGGTCCATTTCCGAACCGTTGCTGATGTGAATGTGTCTCCGTACACGAAGTGCCATACCCGACGATACTGATACTGATGTGATGTGGGCCTCGCCCCTAGAATGCCATACCCAGTGAAACTGATACTGATGAAGGTGTGGGCCTCGCCCCCAGACTGCCATACCCGGTGAAACTGATACTAATGATGTTGTGGGCCTCGCTCCCAGAATGCCATACTTGGAGAAACTGATACTGATGATGTTGTGGGCCTCGCCCCCAGAATGTCATATCCGGCGAAACTGATACTGATGATATTGTGGGCCTCCCCCCCAGAATGCCATATCTGGCGAAACTGATTCTGATGTGGGCTTCGCCCCAGAGTGCCATACCCGGCAAAGACTGATAGTAATGTGGGCCTCAACCCGCAGAGTGCCATACCCGGCAAAGACTAATAGTTATGTGGGCCTCGCCCCCAGAGTGCCATACCCGACAAAGACTGATAATGATGTGGGCCTCGCCCCCAGAGTTCCGTACCCGGCAAAGACTGATAGTGATGTGGGCCTCGCCCCCAGAGTGCCGTACCCGGCAAAGATTGATAATGATGCAAATAATTTATTTCAACATACTATATTAATCTCCTCGAGACAATCTTAACAGCTAAACATATTTTCGTCCTCAACGAATGCTTTGTGTCAAAACCAGAGAACCTTCAAAGTACTTGATACACTCAACTCCAATAGTCTGAATAGGTGATCTGAACTAGACTCCTAGTGTGTGTGTGTGCTAAGGCTCTTTCGCAGCTTGTTCCTTAAGTGGGCCAACTCGATGATTTTGCTTTGGAGAATCGAACCAGTGGGTCTAACCAACCTGGATGTCTTAATCACGTTTTGTGATCACTTCAGCGTACTCAACATGATATGGTCTTCGTCTTTTTTCTTTTGTCTCTTTCTTTTCATTTTGAATTATTTTTTTTTCTTCTTTTCTTTTCTTTTCTTTTTCTGACACACCTACCCTTTAAGGTAGCATTTCTCCTTATGGTGGTCCTAATACTCGCCCATGGGTAGCTTCACGCTTATCGGTTATAGGTGGTCTATATTTTTTTCTTTTTATTTCAGAGACTTTTTTCTTTATTTCCAACCATATCATATATCATAGCATCAGTAAATCAGGGTGGACTTCCAGGTAAACGGTCATTCACTAATCCATTATCTCTTCAACTAGTCACCTTGCCAACCACTCAGGCTTCTACCGCTGAGATCCCGTAATCAAGTGCTCGTGAGTCTAAATGAGATCAATCCATTCAGAATATCGGACGAGAGCACGTCTCGCACTTATCGTTTCTAGGGTTTCTCCCTACAGTATACAATGTCATCACCGGACATATGTCTAACTATCAAAGATTTCTCTCTCTCATTTTCTCTTTTTTTTTCACTCATTCTACAGAATTCTTCCGTCATCTTCTGATAATATGGACTTTGCCCCCTAAGATCCATTCCCGAAACTAAAACTCATGTGGGCCTCAACCCTGGGATTCCTCCTCAATACCAACATCAATGTAGGCCTCACCCTCAAATTAATACATGAATCTAACACCAATGTGGGCCTCAACCCTCAGATTACTACCTGAATCCGATATTGTGCTTTCGCTATTTCTGAATGGCTTGTCTTTGCCGCTTTCTCTTTTCTTCTTCAAAACCTGTGAACACAAAACAAAACAAACACAAAAGGAATGCAAAATGGGTTACGTGTATGCATGCATGCATGTGTTTCTTATCCTGTCGGGTTAGGTCTTCCGCAGATTCTCTTGGTGACTGCTCAATCTTCTTTTTTCCTAACCCAGCGGGTATCTATGATGTCTTTTAAAACTGCATGTTAGCATGTATGCATGTAATGCATGAAATACACAAGTCTATCAAGATGTTTATACAAGTTGGCCCATTATCATTTTAAAGCATTTAATCATAATATTGCTGGGTGCAAACTTGTCCCAGTTGAAAAGGCCCAACAAGTTTATACTTTTGCGATACATGGCTAAATAACTTCAAATGATAAGAGGCCCAAATACAAAATGGCCCATCGGCATTTTAGAAACTTTTTACCCAATTGTCAAATGACACGAACTCGTTCCAGTTTAAATGGCCCAACCAGTTCATATCTCTTGACAAAAAGTCCAATTGAATCCAAATAACGATAGTCCCAAGCACAAGCATAATGAAATAACTTTTATTGGTTATACAACGAAGGTTCACATGTAAGTTTTAGGTGTGTAAACAAAGGCTCTCGCTGACGAAGGATTGCCCACGACTAGGACTCCCCACTCAAGGGTTCAAACGACCAAGTGAGCCCACCTTTTTTATACCTTAAGGTACGTGCCAACGAGTTATGGTATGTGACTGACTGTCAAATGGATTTCCCGTTGTAGATTCCCCAGAGGGAGGGTGGAGCGAGGCTCTCTTAAGTACCCAAGCCCCTTAGGCTCTCATCGCTTGGTGACAGGAATAAACAACGAGTCCTCCAAATTAGTCTATCACAATAGGCTACGAGTAGATGATTATCTAGGTGCTTTCACAGCTTTTCCTTATAGAAAGGTAGTGAGTGAATGAAGACACCAAATCATTACCAAGCCTGAATAATTGCCTTTGATTAAATTCCCTTAACCCACAGTAGACATGGTTAATTAAAGCACAAATCACAAACATTACAAGACATTATTTCGGGGCCGATTCTCTATCCCCAGTGGAGTCGCCAGACTGTAGACAACAGAAATTGGACGACGCTGTTCCGGGCTCGCGGCCCGGTTGGGAGTACGGAGTAGCCTGCGGGGGACTAAACCGGAGAATAATGGAGTCGCCACCCGGTGTGAACCGGGAAAATGATTTAAGGCCGCACTCACCCCTCGCAAGGGAAGACCTCAAACCGTTGGGTTCGGAATGGTCCCTTACTTATGTCCTTTGTAATAAATGGGTTTTGTGCAATATTAACCAAGTCTACTCAACATACATGTTGGTCAAAGTAGTCTAAATTCTTATAAAGTCTAAATCTAGGTCTGCATGCTTCAAAGTAAACTTTCATAACAGCAAACACATGATATCACACATCAACATGTTAAATAACTATGATCTAAACATAATATAACTTAAATTCCTAATACGAAAGGTAAATAACTAAGTCATGCAAAAAATAAACAACATTCTAATAGCCTAATCATGCTCAAATACAAGTTGGATGAAATGAAATATGTGAATCCCTCAAGTGGTACGGGGCATTGTATCCCGAGTGCAAACCATAATACCGTCCATTCGGATTCGGCTATGGAATTTATGTCCGAGTTTCCATCCAATATACCACAAGAAGGAACACAGATTACATTCACCCCAGAATTCACATCATATACCAATCCACAATACCAAAAAGTAATAAATAACTAAAAATAAAGGATAATAAATAAAAGGGGTGCCCTCAGTCTTACCTTTTAAGTCACTTTTCGGGAATGCGTTTCACGGTGTCGGAAGGGTTATCATTCCCACTGTTTTCACTGGTTCGTTGTTTCGCTGTTTTCTCAGGTCTGCTATTTCTGCTGTTTTCATTGTTTTCACGGGTCCGCTGTTTCCGCTTGCAGTTTTCTCTATTTTCTCACTATTTTTGCTAGATTTTTGGGACGATTTGTTCACGGTTTCAGGGGAGTTTTCACGTGTGCATGGGGCTATCTTGGTCATGGTTTTTAGGGTGTTTCTGGGTTGTACAAGGCTGCTAGTTAGGCGGCTGCTCGGCAAGTGGTGTTGATTGGGTCGTGATTAGCGTGAGGCTTTGAATGTGTGGCAGTTCACGTGTGCATGTGTTGGCTTGTTTCCCGTGTGGGTTGTGTTGGAGTTCAATCATGTCCCAAAGATCACAAAACATGCATAAAAACCACATATGAACACATCAAAGGAGGTGCGGAATATACTCACTTTGATTTCGGTTTTGATGAAATGAAGAACAAGGTGCGTTTTTGGTGCTCCTCAACATGCTCGGCAATGGCTTCCAAAGTCAGTGGACTGCTCGGTTTTGGGCGTGTAATCTTCACCATTTTCGGCCATGCAAGACTCCATTGAAGCTCCAAGCTTCAAGCTTTCCAAGCTCACAAATCACTTCTATCACCTTTGTAATCACTCCTAGAGTGTGCTAGCACTAAGTTTATGAAACAAAATCAATCTTGCTTCTCCATTTTCGGCAGAAAACGCACAACAAGAAGAAGAAGAAGAACGGTCCAAGACCGTGAAGAAGAGAGAAAGTTTTGGCTCCATTTTGTCTAAAACGTGAAGACCAAAAAAATGCAGAGTGTCACGTGAATGTGGTCCTAAATTAGGCCAAAAAACGTGAACAATAATGACCAAAAAGAAAGTGAGTCACGTGAATGGCAAAATGGTTGCCAAAAAACGTGAACAACATTGGTCCAAGATAGAGAATGATTTATATATACTTATATCTTTATCCCATTTTCCAAGTAAATGAATAAAATATATATATATACAAAAGTCCTATCACTTTGAAACAATCACTTTTCTATATTCACATCATGTCACTTTAATAAAGTGACAACATGTCATATCACATCACTCAAAGTGACAATTGATTTGACAATCGATGCGACTAGCGATTTGACGCTTGATGTGACTTGCGTGCCGCGTTCGAATTCGAAATGCGAACGCGCTCGCAATCACTCTCGGGCTCGGGTTCGCTAATTCCAAATTAACGAATTTTCCGTCGCGTCGTAATTAAGTGATTACGCCTAGCGAATTCACTATTCACGTCGCTAACGAATTAATTCTAAATTAATTCGTTCGCCCGAATTAAAATCTAATTTTAATTCCGCGTCAAAATCCAATTTCTAATAATATATCGAATATATTATTTTATCGATTAATTCCAAATTAATCGTTCTCTCTCTTTAATTAATATTTTATCCCAGATAAAATATCTCCGCAATTAATCCCAGATTAATTTTCTCTCTCATCGAATTAATCCCAGATTAATTCTATCTCTCCGAATTAATCCCAGATTAATTCTATCTCTCTCTTCTAATTAATCCCAGATTAATCTAAGTTGCGAGTAATACGTCATCGGTGAATCTTCGGGAACCGACCCATGAGATCTCGGACCGGATTTTTGGCAGTAAATACGGTCGTCGGACTATCCGAACACGTACGTACCTCGTACTACGTCTTTACCGATTCACAGACAAGGTTGGCTTCTAGCAAAGCGCCATGCCTACCCAATTTCTCCAGAAATATTCTAATAGGAATATAAGATCTGTATCAGGCGTAGTATACCGTAGTATTGCGTAAATCGGAGATCGGGTCCAGTATCGGATGATCACATGCTAGGCCTGGGGCGTGGAGATGTGTCTGCCCCGTACGAAACATATATCGGACATCAAGCAGCTAGTCTCTTTAAATCAGACAATCCTGACCTAGTCATATTGTCCCGACGGTTGCAACCTTTTATAGAGTACTAGTTCTGTGCCCTGTGTGATCATCGCCTCCATATGTCTGAAGCGATACTTCCATCTTGACATCACATCCAGCACACTACGATTCTCGATAAACCCAGAAAAGGTGTACACAGAACCGGTTAGGGTCCCCAACCACCAAACCAAGTTTACCGATTGTCGCAAGTACTAGCGATGCAAGTCTCAGGTTAAGACCATATACACCTACCCTGATGCGGCCTCCCATAGACACTCAGACATACTACCAATGGGATTCCGAGGGGTCTATCCAGAGCGAAGCTGTTCCCGTACCATCGGTGAAACACGACCTCCTATTGCACTTGCATAAGTATCCAATACTTATATATATGAGAGAACTATGCCGTTGTGCCCTCACAACGCGCACAAGTGCAATACTACTACCTATTCCGCATTATCGATGTCCAGTCTCGATAATACTTCGGCTAGGGATATTTATGATTATTAATCCTTCGGGGATTGATACTGTCTCATATCATCTCAATCCAGGAACTAATCATATGGACCTCTCTTCATTTATACATCTATGGTGATCTAATCACAAATGATGAGAGTGCAATTTCCTTGTCACATAGTTAATTTGTACAGCAACACACGTGATCTGTACAAATAGTGACGCTATGGGTCATATTATCCAACAGGTTGAAGGCTTAGTGATGGGGCTGTTTGTGGATAAGGGCTTGAAGGTGTGTTGACGTGGTGTGTTTTTGTTAAGTGTAAGTGTGGGGCTGCTCGGCGTGGACTGTGTGTTTCAGTTTGTTTTTTGGTGTGTTGGTGCAAGCTGGTTTTGTGAAAATGGCTTGAAGGGCTGGTGAATGATGATGATTTTTAGGGTGCTACGTGAGTTGTGCGTGAATGAGAAACTGGTTTCAAAGGGGCTGCTGTGTTGGACGTGTGTATGAGGCTTGAAGGGCTGGTGAATGAGTGCTATTGGATGTGGTTTAAGTGCGTGAAGGCAGAAGGTTCAGGGCATGGATTGGCTGCTTGAGTGAAGTGAGGGCTGTGATGATAGGGGTCTTTTTGTGCGTGCAAGAGGCAGTGAAGGGAGAGCTGTTGACGAGAGAGGCAGTGAAGGGCTGAAATGGAGGGGGTTATGTGGAGGCCGTTTTTTTATGTGAGCATGGGCTGTATGACTTGGCGTGTGTTGAAGGCAATTTGAAGGTAGTTTAACGTGGCTGTTTGGATGCAGTTAGGGGCTCATTGCGTTTGGTTTTGAGGGGTATTTGGGCGTGTTATGGGGCTGGTTTCAGAGGCATTTTGGGCGTGTTTCAGAGGCTGATTTCAGAGGGTTTGGGGCGTGTTTCAGAGATGGTTGGAGGGGAGTTGGGGGGCATACTTCAGAGGCTGGTTTCAGGGGGGGAGTTGGGCGTGTTTCAGAGGATAGTTGGAGGGGGAGTTGGGCGTACGGTAGTGGAGTGAGTCAGCTAGTGTTTCTTTACGTGCGTGGTGGATGGGCTTCTGGTCATTGTCGTGGTTGTAAGGACGTGATGGAGGGCTGGTTTGCTGGGTGTTTTGTGCGTTGAAGGCAAGGGAGTTGGTCTAGGGTTCACGGCTTGCTCCTTTAGGGTTCTCTGAGTTGGTTCCTCCCAAAAAATGTGTCCCCCCTGCGTGAAAGGCCTTAGGGATTTATATGGTTTTCTATTTGAGAGAGTGAGGGAATCAAGAGAGAGTTATGGGTGAGAGGCATGAAGGGTAGTTAGCATGAATAAGGTATGGGTCTTGTCATTGGTAGTGGTTGCATGGGCGTGAGGGTTAGGTGAGGTTTATGGGTATTATTTGGGTTTTGTCATGGTAGTTTGTGGATTTTGTGTTTGTTAAGTGCGTGCATGGATTCTTTTGTGTTTTGTGCTTGTTTGGTTTGGTTTGTGAAGGAATGGTTTTTGAAGATGATTCACGTGGGGAGTTGTGGTGGTGGAATGGGTTTTGGTCGTTTAGTTTTGTTGGTTAGTGTTTGGGAGGGATTTGTTTTGGAGAGAGTGGTTTTTGGTTATTATTGCTTGGTGTTTTAAGGTCTGGGCTGAGGATAATTTCAGAATTGAGACCGAACGAGCGAACCCGAAGCTAAATGAGCGAACCAAATCTAACAAAAATGTCAATTTCCTGACCCTTTCCTTCCGACGACCGCTTTCCGCGACTTCCGCAACTAAAAAAGGTAATGCCTCCATTCGAGGCTCATCATCGGGCTGACATGCAAAATGCAGTGCCTACAAGTACCTAAATCGTTGATTAAATAGTTGGACTATTAGAATCAAGATAAAATTGAAAGATTGACTTTTAAAAACATATCCTAGGGAAAATGTATTTAAATGGTTAATTTTCAAATTGGGAATAAATTTCAGGATGGTCCTGGAAAAATAATAAGTTACTTTATTGATAAATAACGTATTATGCCTAAGCCCGGAGTTAAGCAAATAGTCGAGCATAATCTTTGGAAGATTATGTGATGATAGCTTTAGTGCTTAATCCATTATACTTACCGCAGTAGACTCCTTAATTTCTTAATCTGAACTAAGGATTAGATCCTTAAAGTATGATAATGAAATTAAAGGATCTTCAAAGAATCTATTCTTAGAATCTTAGAAGTACTGTAATTGCAATAATAACTCTTTGAGAGTTAATGACTATTCTCAAGGAGACAAGTCAAAGTTTACAATTAGGTAAGTAGCGCAAGGCGCATCTTACTTCGATATTCTAGAAGGCCAAGGCTTGGCCAAAGGCTTCTGGAGTGTTGAAACTGGCAAATGAAAAATCATTATAATATTCTAGGAAGATAAAGGACATATCCCAAAATGTCTGCCTAAAGTGGCAAACGGGATCGCGGAAGTGTGACTGCCGTTTGGACAAAGCATACATGGGAATTGAAGAACGAGCAAGGCTCTGACTTCAAATATGTTTGTCATAAATATATTCACTACTAGTATTAAAATTAGATTTTAGATATTTAGTGTGATATATATGCATTGATGTTCAGAATCTGTTTTGAACAGGATACTGACTTCAATTGAGATTAATCTGCGAATGGAAACGGGACAAAAGTCGCTGTTTTAACCGTAGATACCTAAATTTAGGAACTACCTTCGGGTGTGTACCTAATTTGGAAACTATTACAATGTAACTAGTTTGACTAGGAACATTATCTCTATATCAGTGTTTAATCCGTTGCGAATTGACCTTATATTCTAGAACACTAAAGGGTCGTTTCATTATATAAGATGATATTGAGATATACACATTAGATGTGAATAACAGAATTTATATTTGAATATAAATAAATCTCAAATATATATTATGACAAACAATAGCTTGAACTGATTTGATCAGATGAAATTAATTGTGGCATTGATGTCTGGGACACAATTAAACAAGAAACCGTATATCCCACTTTCGAAGAGTGGGTACTAGGACTGATTTGATTCCATTCAAATAAAGTCTACGAATCTAGTTTATTAGGCAAAGTGCCTAAAACACATTTACTTGGTAAAAGTGTAAAAGCCACCTATCTGTTAGCCCTAGTTCATAGTGAATCAAGTGGGCCCATGTCTAGCTAGGCTAGATGTGGATATGAATATTTTGTGACCTTTACGGATGTGGCATCGCGTTAAGGTTATGTGTCTCTTTTGAAACATAAATCGGAAACTTTTATAGTTTCGACACGAAATAGATTAACAGATCGGCTAAAGTATAAAATCATCACGGTTAAACCATGATGAAACTACTTAAGCAATAAGTTTCTTATATACTTGAAAGAGTATAGTATTCTTTCAAATGAGGACTCCTCCCGGAACACGTCAGTTTGACGGTGTGTCCGAACTGACTAACCGAATTTTGTTGGACATGATAAGGTTAATCATAAGTCGCTCTGAGCTACCATTTCCTTCAACGGATAAGCATAAACAGTGAAAAACTTATTTAGAATAAGGTTCCATAAAAATCTGTTTGACAGATATCATATTAGATATGAACAGGAAAGAACCAGGTTTCTCATTCCTGAATATTTGGGTATGCTAGGAAAACGTTTGGATGATACCAAACTAGAACCCAAATTGGATAAGTGCCAAATGTAGGTTATCCCAGGGATACCATAAGTATTGTACTTATACATCTCACTAGAGAACAATTAGATTGTTGCTCACCATGCGGTTTTCCTAAGAGGAATACCGATATGCAGTGGTATGTGGGAGGATAGTAAAACTCGATGAAAAATTGGAGTGATACTATTCAAGGCACCGAATCCTATTGAAACACAAATAGTTCATCAAGGATGAAACTATTACCATTGATCTTCGAATACACAAGAACCGCATAAGTCGGAGAGAGTCAGAAAACAACCTGGGGTATGGGTTTCTGATCTCACTTCATAAAGATGTCTATCTTATTGAGGTATACCAACTGACTACTTATGAGGAAGTGATAAAAGGTATCGACTCCCTATTATGACAAAGTGTCATGAGTCCGAAATGGATTCCATGTATATCAACAAATTTGGATACTAGTTGATGTACCGCAAGGCATTGTGCCTATTGGTACTTTATAAGTCTTCAAAGAAGACGTACATGGATGGCAACATACCAACTTATAAAGCTAGGCTTTTAGCGGAAAGGTATCATTATCAACATTGTGTTGATTATGATTCAACCTTTTAACTGTTGCCACGGTAAATCCATTTGGATAATGCTTGCTAAAGTTGCGTATTTCATTTATGAAATATGACAGCTTTACGGGAAAATCGCTTTCCTGAAAGGGAAACCTTTTGGAGGATGTTTAAAACATCCTGTCGGTTTTGTCATACAATAACTAGCAAACAAGATTTGCGGGTTATTCGATCCATGTTTGGATTGAAGCAAGCATAGGTTCTTGGAATTATCATTTTGATGTAATCATAATGGTGTATGATTTAATCCAAAATGAAATGATTCTTGTGTATATAAGGAGGTTAGTGGGAGCGCACTGACAGTGGTTGTCCTATAAAATAATAATAATACGTCATTTCTTAGAAATGATATTCCCATAAAAACAATCGGTGAAAGCTTGGCTTTCGATAAAACTCTCCGAGAAATCGTACATTGAAAAATGTACGCGACCTGGTGTCTCATACGCTTTGAGCATATGAAGTCACAAACAGGACAATCCAAGTGATAGTCACTGGATTGATGTTAAGAACATCTGTTAGTATCTTAGAGAACTAAAGATGTTGTCTTAATCTGTGGAGAAGGAGAACTTGAAGTGACTGGGATCACTGTAGCAATTTTCCTAACCGATAAGAGGACTATAAGTCGCAAACGGTACTACACAGTTTGAATAACGGTACAGTGAGCTGGAAATCTTCCAAGCAAGATACTGTTACCGAATAAACAACAAATGCGGGTTATTACTGCAGCTGAGGCGACAATAGAAGCCTTCTGGGTCGATAACAAATCTAATTGGATTAGATATAATTCTGTTAGCAGCTGAGCTAGGCGTCAGCACAGGCTAAAGAATTAACGGTCTCATCAACGATCCAGATACATACTTCGACTATTCATTTGATTCGTTCGAATCATACATCGTGGCGATGTGATTATCGTATAAATCGCATCAGACAATAATCATGCAAATCCGCTGACGAAAGTCTTTTCTCAGCGTTTTGAACCAACCGTACATAGTTCGGGTGTCAGACACTCGAGTGACTGGCTATAGGCCAAGTGGGAGATTGTTGGACAATTATGACCCATAGCGTCACTATTTGTACAGATCATGGTGTTGTTGTACAAATTACCTATGTGACAAAGGAAATTGCACTCTTATCATTTGTAATTAGATCACCTAGATGTATAAATGATGAGAGGTCCATATGATTTATTCCTGGATGTAGAATGATATAGACAATATCAGTCCACGAAGGATAAATCATTAAATATCCATAGTCAGATTATTATCGAGATTGGACATCGATAAATACGTAAAAGACTAGTATTACACTTGTGCGCGTTGTGAGGGCACAACATCATAGTTCTCATATATTTGGGTATAGGATACTCATGTAAGTGTAATAGGAAGTTGTGTTTCACCGATGGTACGGGAAACAGCTTCGCTCTGGATAGACCCCCTCAGAATTCCATTGGTAGTATGACTATGTGTCTATGGAAGTCCGAAATCAGGGTAGGTGTATTTGGTCTTAACCTGAGACTTACACCGCTATTACTTGCGACAATCAATATACTTTGGTTGAGGTCGTCCAGGGCTTTAACAGGTTCTATGTACGCCAATACTGGGTATATTGAGAATCGTAGTGTGTTGTGTGTGATGTCAAGACGAAAGTGTCACTCCTATCATATGGAGATGATGGTCACGTAGGATACGGGACTGGTGCTCTTAAATGCTGTAGCTATCGGGATAAAATGACAAGGTCAGGTTTATCCGATTATAGAGACTAGTCACCAGACATCCGACATATGCTTCGTACGGGGCAGACACAATTCCAGCCCCAGGCCTAGCACGTGATCATTTGATACTGGACAGAAATACACAATACTACGTATACTACGCCTGATACAGATCCTTTATTCCTGTAAGGATATTTCCGGAGAATTGGGTAGGCATGGCGCTTTGCTAGAGGCCAACCTTGTCTTATAAATCGGTAAAACGTAGTACGAGGTACTTACGTGTTTGGATAGTTCGACGACCGAATTTACTGCCAACATATCCGGGGATCTCATGGGTCGCTTCTCAAAGATTCACCGATGATGTATGACTCGCACTCTAAATTAATCTGGGATTAATTAGAAGAGAGAGAAAATTATTATGGGATTAATTGTGGAGATATTTTATCTGGGATAAAATATCAATTAAAGAGAAATTAATATATTTGATATATTAAACGAAATTAGATTTCGACGCGAAATTAAAATTAGATTTTAATTCGGGCGAACGAATTAATTTAGAATTAATTCGTTAGCGATGTGAATAGTGATTTCGATAGGCGTAATCATGTAATTACGACGTAACGGAAAATTTGTTAATTTGGAATTAGCGAACCCAAGCCCGAGATTATTTGCGAGCGCATTCGCATTTCGAATTCAAATGCGGCACGCAAGTCAAATCAAGCGTCAAATCGCTAGTCGCAACTAGCGTCACATCATTCGTCAATCAAGTGATGGATGTCTTTCACTTTGAGTGATTGACGCAAGTCACTATTCATGATTGATGGATTGATGTGAGTTGATGGAGGTTGGTGTGGCTTTATTGTTTGACTTTTGTAAAGCCAAATTTGTTGTAAATCATTTTGTTATTTTTGGAAAATATATAAGTGGATTTTATACACAAAATACCAACAATTTTAACACATTTCTCTCTTCCTCTTTTCCCTCTTCTCACGCCCAAACCCGGGGCCCTTTTCTTCTGTTTTGCCGAGCAGTGAGGGAAGCAAAGAGCGTGATTTTGTGGCAAAATCACAAGTGCTAGCACACTTACGAGACATGCGAAGGTGATATGGAAGTCCACCCATGAGCCGGGAATCGTTCGACGAAGCTTGGAGCTTGACGAATGACCCAAACAAAGGCCAAACCAATGAACTTGGACTGCTACTGCCGTGATAGTGAACACAAGGCAGAATCTGATTTTTGTTGTCTCCGCGTCGCTCAACCGATCGATGTGAGTATTTCGCAACTTCTTCGATGTGTATTCGCACTTGATTTATGCTTATAATTGATCTTGGGACCTTAATAGAAACCAATAGTAGCCTAGCTCAGCTGCTAACAGAACTATTCCTAATCTAATTAGGATTATTAAGATCCAAAGTGCTTCTATTACTGCCTCAGCTGCAGTAATATTCCACTTTTGTTGTTTATTCGGTAACAGTATCTTGCTTGGAAGATTTCCAGCTCACTGTTCCGTTATTCAAACTAAATAGTACCTTTATTACGACTTATAGTCAATTTTCTCGGTTAGGAAACTTGCAACAGTGAACCCAGTCACTTCAAGTTCTCTTTCTCCATAGTATAAGACGGCATTCTTAGTTCATCTAAGATACTTAAGGATGTTTTTAACATCAATCTAGTGACTATCACTTGGATTGGCCTGATTGTGACTCAATATGCTCAAAGCATATGAGATACCAGGTCGCGTACATTTATTCCAATGTACGAGTTCTTGGAGAGTTTTAACAACTTTTAGATCTATCCCAGTAGATCTTTATTCCTAGAATAAAAGTTGTCTCTCCCAAGAATTCTATGGAGAATTTTTCATGAAAGCCAAGCTTTCATCGATTGTATTTTGGGAATGTCATTTCCAAGAAATAATATATCATCATTATTTAGGACAATAATTGTCAGTGTGCTCCCACTAACCTCCTTATATACACAAGAATCATTTTTGTTTTGAATTAAATCATATACCATTATGATTACATCAAAACGATAATCCAAGAACGCAATGCTTGCTTCAATCCATAAATAGATCGATTTAACTTGCAAACCTTGTTTGCTTGTTTTGGTACGACAAAACCGTCAGGATGTTGTAAACATCCTCCAAAAGGTTTATGTTTAAGGAAAGCGATTTTGACGTTCAGCTGCCATATTTCATAAATGAAACATGCAGCATCAACAAGCATTATCCAAATGGATTTAACCATGGCAACGAGTAAAAGGTTTCGTCGTAATCGACACAATGTTGATAACGATACCTTTTTCACTACAAGCCTAGCTTAGTACGTTTGTATGTTGCCATCCATGTATGTCTTCCTTGAAGACTCATATAGTACCAATAGGCACAATGCCTTCCGGTAAATCAACCAGTGTCCATACTTGGTTGGTATACATGGAATCCATTTCGGACATAATGGCATTTTGCCATAATATGGAGTCGATACCTTATATCACTTCCTCATACGTAGTCAATTCGTCTTCCTCAATGAGATTGACATCTTTATGAGGTGAGATCAGAAACCCATACCTCCCAGGTTGTTTTCTGACTCTCTCCGACTTACGTGGTTCTTATGTATTTGAAGATTGTGGTACAGTTTCATCCCTGATGAACTGTTTGTGTTCCATTAAGGTTCGGTGCCTAGAACAGTATTACTCCAATTTTCATCGAGGTTTACTTTCTTCCCACTTACCACTGCATTTAGGTATTCCTCTTAGGAAAACCGCATGGCGAGCAACAATTACATTGTTCTCTTGTGAGTTGTAAAAGTACTATACTTTGGTTACCCTAGGATAACCTACAATTAGGCACTTATCCAATTTGGTTTCTAGTTTAGAATCATCCAAACATATGCCCAGCATACCCGAATCTCCACGAATGAGAAAACCTGGTTTCTTTCCTGTTCATATCTAATATGAAGTATGTCTAACAGATTTTTATGGAATCTTATTCAAAATAAGTGTTGCACTGTTTAATGCATATCCTTAGAAGGAAAATGGTATATCAGAGCGACTCATGACTAACCTTACTATGTCTAACAAGGTTCGGTTTCTCCGTTCACACTATCAAATTGAGGTGTTCCGTGAAGAGTCCACTATGAAAGAATACTATACTCTTTCAAGTAATTTGAGAAACTTATTGCTTAAGTATTTTCCACCACAGTCTAACCGTGACGGTTTAATACTTTAGCCGATCTGTCTGTCTACTTCGTGTCGAAACTCTTTGAATTTATCAAAAGTTTATGATTCGTGTTTCAAAAGAAACAGATAACCATAACGCGATGCCACATCCATAAAGGTTACGAAGTGTTTATATCCACCTCTAGCCTAGCTAGATATGGGCCCACTTACGTCACTATGAACGAGGGCTAACAGATCGGTGGCATTTGCACTTTTAATAAGTAAAAGGTGTTTTAGGCACTTTGCCTCTTAAACTAGATTCATAGACATCATTTGAATAGGATCAAATCTGTCCTAGTATCCACTCTTCAAAAGTGTGGATATACGAGTCTTGTTTAATGTGTCTCAGACAACAATGCCACAAATAAGTCTCATCTAATTTATTCAGTTTGAGCTATTTATTTGCAATGTCATACGTTTGAGATTCATTTATATTCAAAATATAAATATTGTTATTCACATCTAATGTGTTTATCTCAATATCATCTTTATAAAATAAAACACTTTACTGTTCTAGAATATAAAAGTATATCCGCAACGGATTAAACTCTCATATAGAGATAATGTTTCTAGTCAAACTAGTTACATTTTAACAGTTTCCTAATTTAAGTACACACCCAAAGGGTAGTTCCTAAACTTAGGATTCTACGGTTAAAACAGCGACTCTCGTCCCGTTTCTGATTCGCAGATCAATCTCGACTGAAGTCCATCTCCTGCTTATTAGCAGATTCCGTACATCAGTACATATCTATGTACCACATCTAGTATCAAAATCCAATTTTGAAACTAATAGTGAACATGTTTATGACAAACATATTTGAAGTCGGAGCCTTGCCCGTCTTCTCTTCCTTCATGTCTACCTTGTCCATACGGCAGTCACGCTTCAGTGACCCCGTTTGCCATAATTTAGGCAGACATCTTGGGATATGTCCTTTGTCTTCCTAGAAGACTTGTGATGATTTTCCCTTTGCCCCTTTTAGAAGCTCTGGCTGTGCCTCCTAGAGCATAGCCATCAACTCTCCAAGAGTTTACTCTTGATTCACAATGAACCTGCCCCAGCTTTCGGGTAGAGACTATAAGATCAAATCTTTGGTAGTCTCGGCCACGTAGGTAATGCCCAGCTAACCTAGCTGATCGATGTCAGTAATCATCTGTGACACCTAGTGCTCGACAGATGTACCCTCTGACGTACGCAAGCAAAAGAGCTTTTTATTCAATTTATACTTCTAAGATTTAAGAATAAATCTATGAAGATCCTTTAATTTCAACATCATGATATAAGGATCTAATCCTTAATTCTGATGACGAAATTAAAGTGTCATTGCAACAAGCATAAAGGATTAAGCACTAAAGTTATCATCACATGAATCTTCCAAAGATCATGTTCTACTATTTGCTCAAATCCGGGCTTAGGCCCGAGATGTTTCTCTATCAAATAAAGTAACTCCTCAGATCCCAGGACTATCCTGACGTTTTATTCCCAATTTGAAAATTAAAACCGTTTAATGACATTTTCTCCCAGGATTATGTTTTAAACATTAATCTTTCAGTTATCTTGATTGCTATAGTCCAACTATCCAATCAACGATTTCAGGTACTATTGAATATAATGATTACTATAGTCTAACTATATAATCAACTATAATTTGATTATTTAAATTCAAATATATTGATTACTATAATCCAATTATATAATCAACTATAAATTGAAATAGTTTGAATACAGTCCAACTGTTTATTTAAAACAACGATTAAATATTTGTGTAATGACGAAAAATTGAAATGAGCGCGTATTGGCATGTATCTAAACGAAATTAAAAATTTAATACTTGTCTCCCACTATTTTTCGGCGAGCCTCTAACCCTCTATTGAGTACTCGGGAAACCTTATTTCCTAGTAGGCTAGGATCCCGTTAAATAACACACAACCTTGACTTTGGCCAACAATCTGTATGATATTTAACTAGGTAGATCTCTAAGATCAATTGGATCTCATCCAATTCCTAGATCCAGTAGGTGGACATCCAAGTCCGAAATACATATCTAATATATGCCAATATATCCGATATATTTTCCTACCATTTTTCCTCTTAATCAATTAAGCATTGGCTTTGGCACAACAAACTTAATGATTCCAGTTAAGCTGGACCCATTGACCTTGGAAGGCTTCGTAATCGATGTCGATGGACAAGAAGTGATCTTGACTTTGGCCAACAAATCACAACTTGGACAAGACATGCGATATGGAACAAAGCCTTCATGATTCAAACACATCCGCGATGAACAAAGGCCTTGACTTTGGCCAAAAAACCAGTTTCAATCTTGGATCTTGAGAATGAATCATTCAATGAAAGGAAAAACGCTTAATATATGTTGAGGGTTTTTCGCGTAATTGACAACCAATTAATTATCTTTGTTAAGGTCTCATCATACACCCTTAAACATGCATTCTAAAAACATAATAAGGCGATAAATAAATTAATAATAATATGTAGATGGATATTTAAAACAACTTGTTCCTAGAACAAATCTCTCCATTTCCTCTCTCCCGCTAGCACAAATCTTACTTCTACCATTTTTCATAACACTTCTAAAGAAACCTCATTTACATTGAGGAGAATAGGTGAGAAGAGAAATACAAAGAGTCAAAAGGTAATAGGCTGGACACGAAGGTCCAATTAATAAATTCTAAATTTATTACAACAATTTCCAAAATTGCCATCACCCATCTAATATCCATCTGATATATATTATTCATACATCACATCCATGTATTCACACAAAGCATGTTATCAATCAATCTAATCCAATTAATTAATATGAAATTAATGACCATCCAATATTCAAACAACGATTTGATTTGCGCGAGTCAAACTCGTTTTAAGAATAAGTACTCAAAGTACGAATTCTCGAATTATATCAAACTACAACATTAAATCCAATTTAATTTGTATTCAATACTAATTCTTTATTTAATTCCAAATTAAATAATTACACTTTTTAATGTCCCTTTACGACTTAGATTCTAATTCTAATCTTTACGGGTCTCAAAGCCCAATTAACATCCAATGTCAATTTAATTAAAGTCCAATGGGCTTTCAATTAATTTATAAGGCATGGACTTTGGCAACCAAAGCCCAATAAGGAATCACCCTTTTCCAGAAATCAATTTAGGCCCATTAGGCCCAATTAAAATATTAAAGGCCCATTCAATCATATTTGGACTTTATGGATATAGTTTTGGGCCCAATTGGATCCAACCAATTAACCTAAACCAAACTTGGCCCAACCAAGCCCATTAAGCCCAAATACAACTTTATTAGCCCAATTCCAAATTTAGCCCAACTAATTAAATTACAAAATTCCAAATTTCACAATTTAATTAATTCAAGTGTATTAGCCATAATTAATTAGTCAAATTAACATTTCCAAAATACCAATTTACACTAATTAATCATGCTTATTATCATCAACACATGTCCAACATTATTGAATCAAAAAATCAATTCATTTCCATGCTTACTAGGTCACGGCAATTTGGGGTTTTTATGTCCAATTTCGATTTCAATCCAATTAAATCCTAAATCAACATTTCTCAAGTCTTTCAACTCATCCAATGATCAAAAAACAAAATTACCATGACATTTAGGGCATGTCCAACTTTCGGCCAAGCCTAACATTTGGGGAAAAATTGTTCCAATTCAATTTTAATCAAATTGATCATGCATAACACTATGTTATCATCATTCAAGCATACTCAATCAAACAATTTCATCAAAACATGCTCAAATCAATTTTACCCAAATTTTACCCTAAATCAATTTCATGCTTAATCAAGGCTCTAATACCATTGTTAGGTTTCTACTATAGTCCCAAGATCATTCAAGCAATGAAAATAATGTGAATATAATAAAGAAGTATGGCGTAATCATACTTACAATGGACAAATTTACGATGCGATGAAACACAAGCTTCAAGCTCCAAGCTTTGTGAATGGATTCCATGCTCATGAATGGGTTTCCCTATCACCTTTGTTTGACCCCATTTGGTGTGCTAGCACTTGGAAATTTTGCCACAAAATTTCCCTTAAGCTTCTTGCATCTCTCAGCCATGAGAGAAAATTGTGAGAGAAGAAAAATGGCCATTGGCCGAATGTTGAGGGAGAGAGAGGAGAAAATGAAGTTGTTTTTGTTATGTTTGATTTCAAAAATCAAATACATATCTCATTTTCCAAAAATTGTACAAGGCAATTAAAGCCTTTCAATCACCTCACATCACTCACAAGTGACAACCATCACATCACTCAAAGTTGAAATGACTTACATCACTAGAATGACTAATGATGTGACGCGTGATGTGACTTGTGGGCCCCACTTGATTCGAAATGCGAGTGGTCCCGCAAACACTCTCGGGCTCGGGTTCGCTAATTCCGAATTAACGAATTTTCTGTTGCGACGTAATTAAATCAAATTTAATTAAATAATTATGCCTAGCAAAATTACTATTCACGTCGCTAGCGAATTAATTCTAAATTAACTCGTTCGTCCGAATTAAAATCTAATTTTAATTCCGCTTCGAAATATAATTTCGTATAATATATCGAATATATTATTTTATCGATTAATTCCAAATTAATCGTTCTCTCTCTTTAAATAATATTTTATCCCAGATAAAATATCTCCGTAATTAATCCTAGATTAATTTTCTCTCTCTACTAATTAATCTCAGATTAATTATGTGCGAGTCATACGTCATCGGTGAATCTTCGGGAAGCGACCCATGAGATCTTCGGATATGTTGGCAGTAAATCCGGTCGTCGGACTATACGAACACGTACGTACCTATTACTACATTTTTACCGATTTACAAGACATGGTTGGCTTCTAGCAAAGCACCGTACCTACCCAATTCTCCATAAATATTCTTAAAGGAATATGTAATCTATATCAGGCGTAGTATACATAGTATAGCGTATTGCGATCCAGTATCGGATGTCACATGCTAGGCCTGGGGCTGGAATTGTGTCTGCCCCGTACGAAGCACATATCAGATCTCTGGTAACTAGTCTCTATAATCGGATAACTATGACCTTGTCATATTATCCCGATAGCTGCAGCATATAAGTGCACCAGTTCCGTATCTTACGTGATCATCATCTCCACTATGACTGGAGTGATACTTACATCTTGACATCACACCCAATACACTACGATTCTCAATATACCCAGAAGAGGTGTACACAGAACCTGTTAAAGCCCTGGACGACAAAAACCAAAGTATATTGATTGTCGCAAGTATTAGCGATGCAAGTTCAGGTTAAGACCAAATACACCTACCCTGATTCAGACTCCCATAGACACATAGTCATACTACCAATGGGATTCCGAGGGGTCTATCCAGAGCGAAGCTATTTCCGTACCATCGGTAAACACAACCTCCTATTACACTTGCATGAGTATCCAATACCCAAATATATGAGAACTATGTCGTTATGCTCCCATAACACGCACAAGTGCAATACTAGTGTATTCCACATTATCGATGTCCAATCTCGATAATACTCCGACTATGGATGTTTTAATGATTAAACCTTCATGGATTGATACTGTCTGATATCTTATCAATCCGGAACTAATCATATGGACTTTTATCATTTATATATCCCGGTAATCTAATTACAAATGATAAAAGAGCAATTTCCTTTGTCACATAGTTAATTTGTACAACAACACCATGTTCTGTACAAATAGTGATGCTATGGGTCATAATTGTCCAACACCTCCAAGTCCGAAACATATATACAATATATATGCCAATATATCCAATATATTTTCCTAACATTTTTCATCTGAATCAACTAAGCCTTGGCTTTGGCATAACAAGCTTAATGATTCCAGTTAAGCGGAACCCATTGACTTTGGAAAGCTTCGTAATCGATGTCGATGGACAAGAAATGATCTTGACTGTGGCCAACAAATTACAACTTGGACAAGACATACGATATGCAACAAAGCCTTTATGATTCAAACACATCCGCGATGGAAAAAGGTCTTGAATTTGGCCAACAAACCAGTGCCAATCTTGGATCTTGAGTAAGAATCACTCAATGGAAGGAAAACGCTTAATATTTGTTGAGGGTTTTTTGCGTAAATTGGCAACCAATTTATTATCTTTGTTAGGTCTCATCATACACCCTTAAGCATGCATTCTAAAAGCATAATAAGGCGGGAAAATAAATTAATAATGATATGCGGATGGATATCTCACAGATTGTTCCTAGAACAAATCACTATCTTTCCTCTCCCCGGCTAGCACTATTCTTACTTCTACCCAATTACATAATACAATTAAAGAAACCTCATTAACATTGAGGGGAATTAGGTGAGAAGAGAATTACAAAGAATCAAGAGAGATAAGGCTGGACACGCAGGTCCAATTTAATAAATTCTAATATCCATCTGATATACTTTATTCATTCAACACATCCATGTATTCACACAAAGCATGTTATTCAATCAATCTAATCCAATTAATTAATCTTGAATAATGTGATCATCCAATGTTCAAACAACGATTTGATTTTGCGCGAGTCCAACTCGTTTGAGAATAAGTACTCAAAGTACGAATTCTTGAATTATATCGAACTACAATTTAAATCTAATTTAATTTGTATTCAATACTAATTCCAAATTTAATTCCAAATTAAATAACTACACTTTTTAATGTGCCTTTAAAGACTTAGATTCCAAATCTAATCTAAATGGGTCTCAAAGCCCAATTAACATCCAATGTCGTTTAATTAAAGTCTAATGGGCTTTCAATTGATTTCATAAGGCATGGACTTTGGTCAATATGGGTCAAACTCAAATGCCAAAGCCCAATTAAGGAATCACCCTTATTTACCAAGAAACCAATTTAGGCCCAATTAAACATTTAAAGCCCATTTGTTATATTTGGACTTAATGGAATGATTTAGGCCCAATTTGGATCCAATCCAATTGGCCTAAACCAACTTGGCCCAACCAAGCCCATTAGGCCAAAATACAACAATTATAAGCCCAATTCTAAATCAAGCCTAATTTATTAAATTCTAATTTTCCAAAATTCATAATTTAATAAATTGGGCTTAAAAGTATTTAGCCATGATTAATCTTGTTAGGTTTATTCTAGGTCCCAAGATCAAACAAGCAATGAAAATATTGTGTGAACACATCAACGGAGGTAGCGGAATACTCACATCGATCGGTTGAGACGAATCGGCAACAAACAAAATTGATTTTACCCTTGCAAAAACGCAACTGCAGTGCAGTCCACTGCCTTGACAGTTTCTGATTTTGAGCTGCGAAACGGAGCTCCGAGCTTCGTCGAATGGATCCCGGCTCATGGGTGAACCTCCCTACCACCTTCGCAAGTGTCGTAAGTGTGCTAGCACTTGTGATTTTACCATAAAATCACACTCTTTGCCTCCATTTGCTCGGCAGTTTCTAAGGAAACCAGTGAGCTTATTTCACTGCCCCTTGGGCGTGAATTGAGTGAGAAAGAGAGAAGAGAAATTATGTGT
>SKCR01051154.1:0-38407 GCA_019454045.1 Zanthoxylum bungeanum | reverse complement strand
CACACGTATAACGCAAGCGCACGTATCGTTCAAGTAGTATAAAAATATCGATCCCACGAGGACTTAAATCTAATCTATTAATTTTATGAGGTCAAATGATTACTAGTATCTAACAGGTTGTGATTGCTTTGAAATGGTGATGATTCTAAATTTAAAAACAAGTAAATAACATTGTTCGAAATTAGATTTTAAGAAAATTTAATATTAAAAACTATCTAGGGTTGTGATTTCTTCCAATATCATTTAAAGATGAAGTGATTATCTTAAAGTTGGGTAATATATTGATTTATTAACCTGGAACACTAAATTATGTGTAAGCCTCTGTCGATGGTCAGACACAAATACCCAGTTTAACCCATTGAACCATATGTCTATGTCAACCAAATTATCTGGATTCATTAAGTTTAAGTTCCAATTATGGCTACCCCCGCCCGACAGGTATATTCCTATCCTGTAAGGAAATCTATTAAAGGGTTATCTATCCTCAAGGAAGATCGTGGGCTATTAAGTCTAAGGTCTTAAACCAAAAATCCCTATGTCTAGTGCATTTTAGATTTACCAGTTCAATTTTATTAATGGCCAGTTAATAAAAAGCATTAGGATTAAGACTCAATAAATAAACTTTTATATTACCCAAACTATAATTTAACCCCTTATAACCGGTGATATTGGATTTCATCACAACCCCAGATAACTGGCTTAGTTACGACATATTTACAGGTAGTAAAAACTTAATAAAAGAAAAGACATAAAGTAAAATACTAAAAAATAAATACTGAAAAGTAAATTACTGAAAAGTAAATGCTGAAAGTAAATGCTGAAATTAAATACTGAAAATTAAATGCTGAAAGTAAATAAAGTAAAGGTACAATAAAAGAAAATGTTGAGGTAAAAGGATCCGCTTTTATTACTTCTATTTTAGATATCTCCCTTAATATAATATATTAACTTTGCATGATAATTACCAACCAGCCATATAGGCGGTATCCAGATTAAGTCAAATTAAAATTAATTACCAACCGACCAATCAGGCGGATCCAGTTTAGTCAGGTTAAAACCAATTTAAATAATTACCAACCGACCAATATGGCGGTATCCTCGTTAAGTCAGGTTTTAACTAGTTATATATTATAATTAAGGGAGATTAATCTAAATATTAGTCATAAAAGTTTTACCTTTTACCCCAGCAAAGGGGAGTTACCTCCTCATTACTGAAAAGTAAAAATTGAAAATTAAAGAAAAGAAAAGTACTGTGCGTAAAAGTAAATTGCGGAAAGTAAAAACTGAAAAGTAAAGAAAAGAAAGTGCGAAACTGAAAATTAATTACTGAAACTAAAAATAAACAAACTAGATACAATCTTCTTATTTATCATTAAGAATTTCAAAAGAAAGTATGAATTTTACAATGAAATGACTTGGTATTTATAGGCAAAATTTTGCCACCATCAAATCATCATCAATTTCTCCACCAAATCCATTATTAATTTCTCCACTAATTACTCCACCAAATCCATAATTGCTCCACTAATTGCTTATCTTGTTTGGTGGTGATTTGATAATTTTTATTAATATTATTAATTAATATTTTGCTTTGAAAATGATTGATAATGACTTTTAATAATTACACTCCACACACTTCTGGATGGTCATCAATTTCGGTCATGCAATCTTCAGAATTCGAAAATATTTTCTCTTTCCAAGTTGTAGATGGATGAGTCTTCTTTAATTTGGCACTTGAATCAGCTCAATCCGATATCTGAGTAAGAAGTTATGCCCAAAATATGACAGATGCGCAAAACTGGAATTTCCAAAACTGCACTTCGTCAAAACGCCCTTTCAAGTTTCCAATCTCCAAAATTAATATATCAAGTCCAATAATTGCCCTTATTTGACCCATATTTCATCCTAAATGATTTCATTGAGACCCGATATTATTTTATCTGCAAAATAAACTAAAACACATCAAAACATTCATCAAACCCGAGAAACTAAACAAAATATTAAGTTAAAGGGGCGGTAAATATTGATATATTTTCCGCTCATCACAAAAACTTGACCGGCGTAAACACACACGTATAACGCAAGCGCACGTATCGTTCAAGTAGTATAAAATGTATCGATCCACGAGGACTTAATACCTAAGCTATAATTTTATGAGGTCAAATGATTACTAGTATCTAACAGGTTGATTGATTGATTTGAAATGGTGACGATTCTAAATTTAAAAACAAGTAAATAAAATTGTCGAAAATAGGTTTTAAGAAAATTCAATATTAAAAACTATCTAGGGTTGTGATTTCTTCCAATATCATTTAAAGATGAAGTGATTATCTTAAAGTTGGGTAATATATTGATTACTAACCTGGAAACTAAATTATGTGTAAGCCTCTGTCGATGGTCAGACACAAATACCCAGTTTAACCCATTGAACCATATGTCTATGTCAACCAAATTATCTGGATTCATTAAGTTTAAGTCCCAATTATGGCACCCCCGCCCGACAGGTATATTCCTATCCTGTAAGGAAATCTATTAAAGGGTTATCTATCCTCAAGGAAGATCGTGGGTTATTGAGTCTAAGGTCTTAAACTTAAAATCCCTATGTCTAGTTCATTTTTAAGTTTCCCAGTTCAATTTTATTAATGGCCAGTTAATGAAAAAGCATTAAGATTAAGACTCAATAAATAAATCTTTATATTACCCAAGCTATAATCTAACCCCTTATAAACCGGTGATATTAGATTTCATCACAACCCTAGATAACTGGCTTAGTTACGACACATATTTACGGATAGTAAAAATTTAAATAAAATAAAAGACAAAAAATAAACTACTGAAAATTAAATTGTTGAAAGTAAATGACGGAAAGTAAATGCTGAAATTAAATTACTGAAAAGTAAATGCTGGAAGTAAATTGCTGAAAAGTAAATGCTGAAAGTAAATTACTGAAAAGTAAATAAAGTAAAAGTAATAAAAAGAAAATGCTGAGGTAAAAGGATCCACTTTTATTACTTCTATTTTAGATATCTCCCTTAATATAATATATTAACTTTGCATGATAATTACCAACCAGCCATATAGGCGGTATCCAGATTAAGTCAAATTAATAATTAATTACCAACCGACCAATCAGGCGGTATCCAGTTTAGTCAGGTTAAAACCAATTTAAATAATTACCAACCGACCAATATGGCGGTATCCTCGTTAAGTCAGGTTTTAACTAGTTTATATTATAATTAAAGAAGATTAATCTAAATATTAGTAATAAAAGTTTTACCTTTTACCCCAGTAAAGGGGAGTTACCTCCTCATTACTGAAAAGTAAAAACTGAAAATTAAAGAAAGAAAAGTACTGTGCGTAAAAGTAAATTGCGGAAAATAAAAACTGAAAAGTAAAGAAAAGAAAGTGCGAAAACGAAAATTAATTACTGAAAGCTGTAAATAAACAAACAAGATACAATCTTCTTAGTATTCTTAAGGAATTCATTAGAAGAAAGTATGAATTTTACAAATGAAATGGCTTGGTATTTATAGGCAAAATTTTGCCTCCATCAAATCATCCACCAAATCAATTATTAATTGCTCCACTAATTGCTCCACTAATTGCTCCACCAAATCCATTATTAATTGCTCCACTAATCTCTTATCATGTTTGGTGATGATTTGATAATTTTTATTATTTTTATTATTAATTTATTTTTTTGCTTTGAAAATGATTGAAAGTGACTTTAATAATTACACACTACACACTTCTGGATGGTTCATCAATTTCGGGCATGAAATATTCAGATTTCGAAATTATTTTGTCTTTCAAAGTTGTAGATATTTGCGTTTTCTTTAATCTGGAACTTGAATCAGCTCAATCCGATATCTGAGTAAAACGTTATGCCCAAAATACGACAGATGCGCAAAACTGGAATTTCCAAAACTGCACTTCGTCAAAACGCCCTTTCAAGTTTCCAATCTCCAAAATTAAAATATCAAGTCCAATAATTGCCATTATTTGACCCATATTCATCCTAAATGATTTTATTGAGACCTGATATTATTTTATCTTCAAAATAAACTAAAACACATCAAAACGTTCATCAAACCCGAGAAACAAACAAATATTAAGTTAAAGGGGCGGTAAATATTGATATATTTTCCGCTCATCACACCCCCAAACCTAAATTTTGCTAGTCCTCGAGCAAAACAACAAAATAAAAATAAAATTAAACTAAGCCACTTTCGTAGGGATCACGGTTGCATTTAGCATATGCAACAAGTCTTTAACCCCTAGGTGTCCCTAGTGGACGAGTTGTAGTCTCGTGAGGGCTTACAGCAACGATACCCACAAACATTTTACAAAAGTAAAAAGATAATAAAACTAATGCACACAAAAGCAAAAGGACAAGAGAAAATAGAATAAAGAAGTTAGTGACTAATCAGGTGAAACTTCTACTCCAAGTCAATAGTTGTTTTGTTTCAATCTAAATTACAGAATAAGTAAATTCTCCGATTATTTTTACCATTCTTCATATACACAGCCAACAAAATATTAAACAACTCATTTTTTCCCACAATAGTCATAAGTGCAGTTGATAAGAGAGTAATATTTTTGTCCTAAAGTTCTATCAGATTTAACACCTTTTGGTAGCAATGGAATAATTTTTCTCATTTTTCTGATTTTTTCTTTGATTTTTTTTTTTTTTATATACAATATCTTCCATCTATGTAGCGAGTGTTGGGTCGGTGGCTCCCAAACCAGTTGGCTTTAGGGTACCAGGTGTTAAGACACCCCTACAGACTTAATTACTCAGACTTCAGATATATATATTTTTGCAGCATCTTTGATCCATGTAGCGAGCTTTGGGCCAATGACTCCCAAACCAGTTGGTTTTAGGGCACTAGGTGTCAAAACACCCTTACAGACTTAATAACTCGGATCTCGGAAGTTTTTTTTTTTTTTTTTTTTTTACTCCATTACTTTTTGAGATGCTTCCTCCAATTAAACTAGAGCACTTAATATTACAAACTTTTCAATTTTAGCTCATGTCCGTATGTTACCATGTATGTTGATAATATCTGTCAACTGAGCATATGAAGATTCATTTTAGTCAATTTTATAGAGAATTTACAAATTAAATAATTCAAAAGGAAATAAACAAAAATTAACTTGTTTCGAATTAGGTTTGAGATACTTCTCAGGAGTGGAAACTCCTTACTCAGCTATCTCTTACCAATTTCACCTTTTTAGTCAAAATAAAAATACAAAAACACAAAATATTTTTTGTAATTTTTGAAAATTTTTCAATTTTTTTGTATTTTTCGAAAAATTTTGAACTAAAAATAGAAACAACACACAACTAAAAAAACAAGGTACTAATCAACTAATTCTCTCCCCCAAACCTAAATGAGACATTTTCCCCAATGTCTTAAACAGTAGTAGAAGAGTTTAGAAGATAATACCTGGTTAGCTGAAATTTTACAGGAGATTAAAGGTTTAGAAGATAACCCTTTAATAGATTTCCTTACAGGATAGGAATATACCTGTCGGGCGGGGGTAGCCATAATTGGAACTTAAACTTAATGAATCCAGATAATTTGGTTGACATAGACATATGGTTCAATTGGGTTAAACTGGGTATTTGCGTCTGACCATCGACAGAGGCTTTTGCATAATTTAGTGTTCTAGGTTAGTAAACTGATTTATTACACAAACATAAAATAACCACTTCATCTTTTAAATGATATTAGAATGATTCACGACCTTAGATCTTAGTGTCTTTTGTTATTTTTCCTTAGTATTTTCTTTTGTCTTTTTATTTATTTAATTTTGCAAAACCACTTTCAACCAATCAAACAATCATTCTCTTTTCCATCTAATTAGATATTTGTAAATAAATAGATTCAATAATTAATAACAACAGTAGGAATTAAGTCCTCGTGGGATCGATATTTTTATACTACTTGAACGATACGTGCGCTTGCGTTATACGTGTGTGTTTACGCCGGTCATAAGCCTAAGCCCAGAATTAAGCAAATTAGTAGAGCATAATCTTTGGAAGATTTATGTGATGATGACTTTAGTGCTTAATTCAATATACTTGTAATAAATCTATGTTTAGATTTAAGAAGTATTATATTTGCAATTAATAATTCTTGGAGAATTAATGAGTAATCTCAAGGAGATAAAAGTCAAACTTTGCAATTAGAAAAATAGCGCAAGGCGCACTTTACGTCAATATTCTAGAAATCCCAGGCTTGGCCAAAGAGTTCTGAAATATTTAAAAAGGGTAAAGGTAAAATCATTATGATCTTCTGGGAAGATAAAGGACATATCCCAAAGTAACTGTCGTTTGGATATGGCAGACACGAAGGAATTAAAGAAATGGCAAGGCTCTGACTTTAAGGATGTTTGTCAAAATTATGTCCATTACTAGTATTAAAATTGGATTTTAAAATACTTAGTATGGAACATAAAATATATATTTATTGATGTTCAGAATCTGCTGTGAGCAGGATACTGACTTCAAGCTGAGGTTAATCTGCGAATCCGAAACGGGACGAAAGTCGCTGTTTCGACCATAGATACCTAAATTTAGGAACTACCTTCGGGTATGTACTTAAATTAGGAAACTGTTATAATGTAACTAGTTAGACTAGAAACATTATCTCTATATCAGTGTTTAATCCGTTGCGGATAAAGCTTTATATTCTAGAACACTAAAGTGTTTCATTATATAAAGATGATATTGAGATAAACACATTAGATGTGAATTACAGTATTTATATTTTGAATATAAATAAATCTCAAACATATTATATGACAAATAAATAGCTCTAACTGATTTGATCAGAAAAGACTTAAATGTGGCATTGTTGTCTAGGACACAATAAACAAGACTCATATATCCACACTTTTGAAGAGTGGGTACTAGGACTGATTTGATTATTCAAATAAAGTCTACGAATCTAGTTCCTTAGGTAAAAACCTAAAATACTATTTACATGGTAATAGTGATAAATGCCATTGATCTATAAGCCCTATTCATAGTGAAGTTAGTGGGCCCATATCTAGCTAGGCTAGATGTGGATATGAATATTTCGTGACCTATACGGATGTGGCATCACGTTATGGTTATGTGTTACTTTTGAAGAACACAAATCAGAAACTTTTAAAGTTTCAACACGAAGTAGACAAACAGATCGGCTAAAGTATTAAAACATCACGTGATGAACATGATGAAAATAATTAAGCAATAAGTTTCACAAATACTTGAAAGAGTATAATATTCTTTCAAATGAGGACTCCTCCCGAGACACGTCAGTTTGACGGTGTGTCCGTACGGAGAAACCGAATTTTGTTGGACATGATAAGGTTTATCATGAGTCGCTCTGAGCTATCATTTCCTTCAACGGATATGCATTAACAGTGCAAAACGTATTTAGAATAAGGTTCCATGAAAATCAATATGACAGAATTCATATTGGATATCAACGGGAAGGAAACTGGGTTTTGCATTCCTGTAGATTTGGGTATGCTGGGCATATGTTTGGATGATGCCAAACTAAAACCTAAATCGGATAAGTGCCAAATGTAGGTTATCCTAGGGAAAACCATAAGTATAGTACTTATACAACTCACTGGAGAACAATTGTAATTGTTGCTCACCATGTGGTATTCCTTAGAGGAATACCGATATGCAGTGGTAAGTGGGAGGACAGTAAAACTTGATGGAAATCGGAGTAATACTGTTCAAGGTATGAAGTCCTTAATGGAACACAAACTGTTCATCAAGGATGAACATATACCATTAATCTTCGTATACACAAGAACCGCGTAGATCGGAGAGCGTCAGAAAACAACCTAGGGTATGGGTTTTGATCTCACCTCATAAAGATGTCAATCTTATTGAGGAAGACCTAACTACGTATGAGGAAGTGATACAAGGTATCGACTCCCTATTATGGCAAAGTGCCATGAGTCCGAAATGGATTCCATGTAAAACAACTATGTTAAAATACTAGTTGATGTACCATAAGGCATTGTGCCTATAGGTACTGAATAAGTCTTCAAGGAAGACATACATGGAAAGCAACATACCAACGTACAAAGCTAGGCTTGTAGCGGAAAGGTATCGTTATCAACATTGTGTTGATTACGGTTCAACCTTTTACCTATTGCCACGGTAAATCCATTTGGATAATGCTTGCTATAGCTGCACGTTTCATTTATGTAATGTGTCAGTTAAAGGTCAAAATCGCTTTCCTTAAAAAGAAACCTTTTGGAGGATGTTTATAACATCCTGACGATTTTGTCGTACTAAAATCAGCAAACAAGGTTTGCAGGTTATTTGATCCATGTTTGGGGTTGAAGCAAGCATAAAGTTCTTGGAACTATTGTTTTGATGTAATCATGATAGTCAATGATTTGATTCAAAACAGAATGATTCTTGTGTATATGAGAGGGTTAGTGGGAGCGCACAGACAGTGGCTGTCCTTATAATAATGATAATGTAATATATATTCATTTCTTGGAAATGATATTCCCATAAAATAATCGGTAAAAGCTTGGCTTTCAAGGGAAAATTCTCCGTAGAATTCTCGGGAGAAACAACCTTTATTCTGGGAATAAAGATCTACTAGGATAGATTTAAGTTGTTAAAAACTCTCTGGGAAATTGTACATTAAAATGTACGCGACCTGGTGTCTCATACGTTTTGAGCATATGGATTCACAATCAGGCCAATCCAAGTGATAGTCACTTGATTGATGTGAAGAACATCCGTTAGAATCTTAGAGATCTAATGATGCTGTCTTAATCTGTGGAGAAGGAGAACTTGAAGTGAATGGGATCACTACTGCAAGTTTCCAAACCGATATAACGACTAAAAGTCGCAAACGGTACTATACAATTTGAATAACGGTACAGTGAGCTGGAAATCTTCCAAGCAAGATACTGTTACCGAATAAATAACAAATGCGGATTATTGCTGCAGCTGAGGCAGCAATATGAGCCATCTGGGTCAATAAATAAATCTAATTGGATTAGATATAGTTCATTTAGCGGCTGAGCTGGGCATCAGCACAGGCTAAAGAATTAATGGTCTCATCAACGATCCAGATACATACTTCGACTATTCATCTGATTTGTTCAGATCATACATCGTGGCGATGTGATGATCGTATAAATCGCATCAGACGATAATTATGCAAATCCGCTGACGAAAGCTTCTCTCAGCAATTTGAGCCAACCGTACATAGTTCGGGTGTTAGACACTCGAGTGACTGGCTAAAGGCCAAGTGGGAGATTGTTGGACAGTTATGACCCATAACGTCACTATTTGTACAGATCATAGTGTTGTTGTACAAATTAACTATGTGACAAATGAGATTGCACTCTTATCATTTGTGATTAGATCACCTTAGATATATAAATGATAGGAGGTCCTTATGATTTGTCCTAGATTGAGAATGATATGAGACAGTATCAATCAACGAAGGATAAATCATTAAACATCCCTAGTCAGAGCATTGTCGAGATTGGACATCGATAGATGCGTAAAAGACTAGTATTACACTTGTGCGTGTTATGTGAGACATAACGGCATAGTTCTCATATATCTGGGTATAGAATACTCAGGCAAGTGTAATAGGAGGTTGTGTTTCACCGATGGTACGGGAAACAGCTTCGCTCTGGATTAGACCACCGCAGAATCCCATTGGTAGTATGACTTTGTGTCTATGGGAGTCTGCAATCAGGGTAGGTGTATTTGGTCTTAACCTGAGACTTGCACCGCTAATACTTGCGACAATCAATGTACTTTAGTTGAGGTCGTCCAGGGCTTTAACAGGTTCTGTGTACGCCGATGCTGGGTATATTGAGAATTGTAGTGTATTGGGTGTGATGTCAAGACGGAAGTATCACTCCAGTCATATGGAGAAGATGGTCACGTAGGATACGGTATTAGTGCTCTTATATGCTGCGTGGCTATCGGGATATTATGACTCGGTCATGTATATCCGATTATAGAGACTAGTTACCAGACATCCGACATGTGTTTCGTACGGGGCAGACACGTATCCAGCCCCAGGCCTAGCACGTGATCATCCGATACTGGATCGAAATACGCAATACTACGTATACTACGCCTGATATAGATCACATATTCCTGTAAGGATATTTCCGGAGAATTGGGTAGGCATGGCGCTTTGCTAGAGGCCAACCTTGTCTTGTAAATCGGTAAAACGTAATACTTGGTACTTACGTGTTCGGATAGTCCGACGACCGAATTTACTGCCAACATATCCGGAGATCTCATGGGTCGCTTCCCAATGATACACCGATGACGTATGACTCGCATTATATATTAATCTGGGATTAACCAGAAGAGAGAGAAAATTAATCTGGGATTAATTAAGGAGATATTTTATCTAGGATAAAATATCAATTTAAAGAGAGAGAACGATTAATTTGGAATTAATCGATAAATAATATATTCGATATATTAAACGAAATTGGATTTCGATTAGGAATTAAAATTAGATTTTAATTCGGGTACTTGAATTAATTTAGAATTAATTCTCGAGCGACGTGATTAGTAAATTGGATTTATTAACGAGGCATTGAGAAAATCGTTAATTTAGAATTATCGAAACCGAGCTCAGAATGTGTTTGCGAAGTTACGTCGATTTTGAATCACGTGCCGCAAGTCGCATTGCAAATCACATCGCAAGTCATAAAAGTCAAATCGCTTTTTGGAAAAGTAACTTTGACTCTTTGACTTTGACCTTTAAAATTTGGAGGGAAATTTTGGGGGGGGGGGAAAAGACTTTTAACTTTTTGGAAAAGTGAAAACCTTTTCCTTTTCACCTTTTACCAAGGGTAAAATAATTTAATAAACATTATTACATTTGTTTTATTTCTTTTTGGAAAAAAAAATAATTGGTAAAACATTTTAGTAATTTTGGAAATTATATAAGTGAAATGTTTTACACTTTTTCCCTTAACCTAATCTCTCATCGATCTCTCTTTTCCTCTCACATGGTCACGCCCAAGGCAGTGAACTGCCCAAGGGTTGGCCGAAAATGATGATCCATTTTGAGGGTTTTGTGGCAAGATCCAAGTGCTAGCACACTCCTAAGAGGCATACGAAGGTGTTAGGGAAACTCACCCAAGAGCCGGGAATCGTTTGACGCAAGTTCGAGGCTCAAATTCATAGACCAAAACTGAAAACAGTGAGCAGTGGACTGCACACTATTGGCGCCACTTTGAAGGGAAAATCTTTATGTTCTTCTTCAAATCGTCACAACCGATCGATGTGAGTATTCCGCTATCTCTTTTGATGTATTCACACTTATTATTCATGCTTGTTTGATGATCTTGGGACCTAGAATAAAACCAACAGGCCCACACGCCCATCACCCTTAAAATACCCCCAAATTAAATAAATAAATATAATTAAAACATTAACTAATAAGATATTATTATAATTAATTAAATAATTAAATAAAACATTTACCAAACTTAAACTAAAATCATGCCTAATTTAAATATTGAATATAGACATATGCTGCTAAATTAAAATAGAAGATAGCCTAATTAAAATCAATCCTAACCAATTAAAACCAATCAAATATTTGACTTCCTAATCTAATAAGACATCTACCAATTTAAAATAGTTGACTTCCTAATTTAAAATATTTTGTCCCCCCTCAATCTTGTGTATACCATTCTTAGGACTCATAATTTGGAAACTAGATCTCTTCCTTGTGAGACAAGGGCAAACCCTACCTCTCTTCTATATAAACATGCACTAACCTAGCCACACGATCTCTCCACTCTCTCTAATACACGCCCAAGACATCAAGACACTTCACATATACACAAAAAGAGAACAAAGAGCCCTAACAATCCTCCATAGCCGAATCCAAAGCACCAACAACCACCATAGCCGAATCCAAAACAAACCAAACTCACCATTAGCCGAATCCAGAACACCAAAATCCTTCAAAGCCGAGACCACCACAAGCAATAATCCTCCTTAGCCGAATCAAAACACTCCCCCCTCCTTCACCGGAACACATCCACCCATACAACCCTTACAACCACTGAAACACCCCTTAATAAACACTCAAAACCAGCCCCATAAACGCCTATACACCACCAAAATAACCACCAAAACAGAAGCCACATTCACGCCTATACAACAGCCCCTTAATACACACTCAAAACCAGCCCCTGCACCCCCCTAAAACACGCCTAAACAGCCCCTGAATCACCTTAAAATAGCCCATAAAATCCTTAAAAAACAGTGAACAAAAAACTGCACTTTTACTCCTTAAACAATCACAAAAAAACTGCACTTAAAACCTTTAAAAAAACACGCATAGCAGTCCATTAAAACAGAAGAACAAGACCTGAAACAGTGAGCAGAAGACACGTCAAAAACAACAGCAAAACGAAGCCGAAAAAGAAGAACAGGACCTGAAATAGTGAGCAGAAGACACGTCAAAAACAACAGCAAAACAGTGGGAAAAACAGTGGAACAGCGAGCCAAAACGCGAAGCTAGTGAACCGGAAAAGTAAGGAGCTTTCATCCCTTCCGATCTCCGCGAAACGCAAGTCCGAGGACAACTAAAAAGGTTAGACCTGAGGGTATTTTTCACACTTATTTCTATTTAATTTCTGGTCATTTACTTTGATTATATTTGCTGTATTTGTGGCATTTGTTGTGTATATGATGTTTGTTGTGGATTTTGGATGAATGAAAGTGTCGTCTCTTGTGGTATATAGGATGGAAACCCAGACGTAAATTCCGTAGCCGAATCCGAATGGACGGTAGTGCGGTCTGTACTTGGGCCACAATTCCACGTACCACTTGAGCAAACGGCACTTATTGATTTCATGTTATCTTGTTCATTTAATTATTTGCCGTTTAATTTTTCTGTCTTTTAATTTCCGCATATCATTTATTTATGTCATATGGAGATGATGCGCATGAGCTTAGTAAGTGCGATTAAAGGTCCCCTAAAAGGGGTTAAAATCCTTTACCACGATGCTTCGCCGCGCCGGATGATGTATACTTGATTGGATGAGAGATGTGTTCAGTCGGGTATACGATATCATATATCTTTTATTTGTTTATTTCATTATTTATTGAATCTTATTATGTGAGATGTGCGCATGGGCTTAACTAGGGTGGTTTTAAGGTCCTCCATTCGAGGGAAAACGCCATAAGGCTACCTTTGCCATGATGTTTTACCGCGCTATTCATTACGCGATTTATCACTGTTTTACAAAATCCTTTTTATGCATCTTTATTTATTGCATCTTATTATGTGATATGAGCGCATGGGCTTAACTAGGGTGGTTTTAAGGTCCTCCATTCGAGGGAAAACGCCATAAGGCTACCTTTGCCATGATGTTTTGCCGCGCTATTCATTACGCGATTTATCGCTGTTTTACAAAATCATTTTTATGCATCTTTATTTATTGCATCTTATTATGTGATATGTGCGCATGGGCTTAACTTGGGTGGTTTTAAGGTCCTCCATTCGAGGGAAAACGCCATGAGGCTACCTTTGCCATGATGTTTTACCGCGCTATTAATTACGCGATTTATCGCTGTTTCACAAAATCCTTTTTATGCATCTTTATTTATTGCATCTTATTATGTGATATGTGTGCATGGGCTTAACTAGGGTGGTTTTAAGGTCCTCCATTCGAGGGAAAACGCCATAAGGCTACCTTTGCCATGATGTTTTGCCGCGCTGTTTATTATGCGATTAATCGTTTTTTTGCAAAATGTCATTTTAACCATGCATCTTATTCTTTTTTTTTTTGTGTTGCGCAACGTTGGTCATGCTTTCTTTTCCATATCAATCATCTATATAACATCTCATTGCATAATCTTGTATCACATATAACATGCTTAATGGAAAATTGGTAGTAATTATATGGATATAGACGCATGTTGCATTTCTCTCCTTCTTTGCATTTCTCTTCTTCTCGGTATCCCTTTCTTTCACTCATGCTAGTTGCATTCTTGGGCATCATTATGGCATGTTCCTCTTTAATGTAAAATTGCATCTTTGATTGTTCATCTTTGGCATACTTTCTTTCTTCATCTTCTCAAGTTATGTGTTTGTATTGATTTTGTTTATCATGCGGTTATTTTGACCATATTTTATATGCTTCTTTACATAGTGCGCCTATAACATTATTGTCGTCATTTTGATTTCCTTTATATTACATGCAAATATTACCATGACTATTTGTGTTTATGTTTACATGAATGATTGAATTCTTGAGACGTTATATGCTTGTTGTTTCAAAAGCCTACCTTTAAGCATGTGAACTCAGCAATATGACTTGATTTCATGCATGTTAGATGTAAACTTTACTTTTAAGCATGTGAACTTAGGATTGTGGTGCACTTGGAAATATATGTCATAGGTTTGGTTGGATTATTGTATAAATCTTTACATTACAAGTGGCATAAGTAAGGGACCATTCCGAACCCAATGGTTTGAGGTCTTCCCTTGCGAGGGGTGAGTGCGGCCTTAAATCTTTGTCCCGGTTCACGCCGGGTGGCGACTCCCTTATTCTCCGGTTTAGTCCCCCGTTGGCTACTCCGTACTCCCAACTAGGCCCCCGACCCTAGAACAGCATGCGTCGCCCCAGATCCTGTGTTCCCACAATCACTATTTCCCACTCATTTAACTTAATATTTTGTATAATTTCTTGAGTTTTGTGAATATTTTGATGTGTTTTGTGTTATTTTGTAGACACATAAAGTTTCAGGACATTCTGGAGGTGATTTTGGGCCAAAACAGTGAAAAAGGACAAAAAGGGCAAAATGGTCATTTTGTGCATCGTGACGCGCTGCTCGCATCGCAACGCCTAATGTGCGCCGCACTATGCTAATATGCACCGGGGACACGTGTCAGAATCTGAGAAGTTTGACTTTGCTAACTTGCGCTGTGCCACGTGTCAACATCACAATCGATCTGCTAACGTGCGTCGTGCCACATGTCATCATCATATGGTGCCGACAATCGCCATCGCCACATGTCACCATGTGTCACTCCACGTGTCTGCCATGTCATTGTCCACATAAGTAATAGACCGAGTCAACTCGCCACATCAGCGCCATGTCATCATCAGCCAATCACAGCGTGTCACATGTCGCAATCCTACGGTGCTGACAATCACTTTCGCCACGTGTTGCCACATCATCGCCATGTCAGCACAATTATTGAGTCAATTATCCACATCGCCATGTCATCGGATAAGAATATGAAGCAGCCAACTAGAGCGCGACACGTGGCAACGTCGCGACACGAAGCGCGCGTCGCGACACGTACACCTTACGGAGGCCTATAAATTCAGCTCGAGGTTTCAGTTTCAGATGTACCTTCCTCTCTGAAATCTCTGATATAAATATGGAGTTTTATATCTAGTTTCTTTAAATTTCAGTTTTGTAATTAATTTAATTACGTTCTGTAATAATAATTTACTTTCTTTACTTTTTCAGTTTTACTATTCAACATGAGGAGATAACTTCCCCCTACTAAGGTGAAATGTAAAACTTTTATTACTGCTATTTAGATTAATCTCCCTTAATTATAATAGATTCACTACATAAATTTGACTTAACAAGGATACCGCTATATTGGTCGGTTGGTAATCAATTATAAACTGATTTTAATCTGACTAAGCATGGATACCGCCTGGCTGGTCGGTTGGTAATTTCTGCCTATATAGCTGACTTATGGACTTAATTTGACTTAATCAGGTTACCGCCTATATGGCTGGTTGGTAATATCACACAAGTTAATATATTGTATTAAAGGAGATATCTAAAATAGTAGTAGTAAAAGTAGATCCTTTAACCCTAACATTTTATTTTTGTAATTTTACTTTTCAGTATTTACTTTACCGTATTTACTTTTCAGCATTTTATTTTATGTTTTTTTTTTTACTTTTAAGTTTTTACTAGCCTAGTTATGTGTCGTAACTAAGTTAGTTATCTAGGATTGTGATGAATTCTAATATCACCGGTTTATAAGGGGTTATTTTGTAGTGTGGGTATTTAAAGATTTACTTATTAAGTCTTAAGCTTAATGCGTCTTGTTAATTGGCCACTAATAAGATTGATCTGGTAAATCTAAAATAAACTTAACAAAGGAATTTTAGGTTTCAGCCTTAGACTTAGTAGCCACGATCTTCCTTGAGGATAAATAACCCTTTAATAGATTTCCTTACAGGATAGACATATACCTGTCGGGCGGGGGTAGCCATAATTGGAACTTAAACTTAATGAATCCAGGTAATTGGTTGACATAGACATATGGTTCAATTGGGTTAAACTGGGTATTTGCGTCTGACCATCGACAGAGGCTTTTGCATAATTTCGTGTTCCAGGTTAGTAAACCAATTTATTACACAAACATGAAATAACTACTTCATCTTTTAAAAGATATTAGAAAGATTCACAACCCTAGATAGTTCTTTAATATTGAATTTTCTTAAACCTACTTTCGAGCAATTTTATTTACTTGTTTTTAAGTTTAAAATCATCACCATCAATCAATCAACCTGTTAGATACTAGTAAACATTTGACCTCATAAAATTAATAGATTAGGTATTAAGTCCTCGTGGGATCGATACTTTTTATACTACTTGAACGATACGTGCGCTTGCGTTATACGCGTGTGATTACACCGGTCATTGACTTGAGCGTCAGAGTACCTACGACACCCATCACACTGGTGGGTAGAGACTTCATGTCTACTCTATCTTTGTTTTGCAGGATCGTTAGTGCCTATTCATATAAATTATTGATTGTGGACCTCAGGTGAAATCTAGTGTCTATAATTTGGCATCCACCGTGGGGCCTTAGCGATTTATGGCGAACAAAGATCTCATTCTACGATTCCTTTCAACACGAAAACTCATGGCTTCGGGCAGTGAACATACACCAGACCATGTAGCCACACAGTTGGGTCATACCAATAGCTGGCAGATAAGTTTGTGGAGCACTTTGCGAGCTCTTGTAAGCTCGAGAAAACCAGAGACGACCTCAAAACAATCCAACAGCGAAAATGAGAATCCTTGCAAAGCTATATGGCCCATTTCAACAAGGAGAGAATATCCATTCCGAATCTCCATCAGCCTATAGCAGTGGAAGCCTTCAGGAATGGTCTACTCGCAGATAGTGGGCTTCAAAAAAAGCTGACCAAATTTCGATGCCACAATATGGAACAGGCCATGGCTCGAGCCCAAATCGAAATCAGATGGGAGGAAGACAAAAGGAACATAAAGAGAGAAAGTTTCTCTAGCTTACAAAATGATAGAATACAAAACATTCCAAACGACATAAAGAATTTACAGGCAAATCACCCCAACCAGTAGACAGGAGGACCCATCAGAGGATGGAGAATCGCCCTCTTAACCGAGATTTCAACCGCCAACCTTTACCTTACAAGGTCTAAGACATGGTATCTCCAAACAGACCAAGACTTCCAGACTACAATTTTACTGTTTCCATAGGAGAATTGGTTTCAGTCCTAAAAAAAAATGAGGAATGAAGTAAGATGGCCCCCAAGCTTCAGGGACGGTTCTACCAGTAAAGACACTAGTAAATGGTGTGAATTTCATCGAGACTACATCGATACGACAGTTGATTGTGTGACACTAAGATGGGAAGTCCTGGAACTATTAAATAAGGGATTTTTAAAAGACTTGCTCACAGAGAAAGGCAAGGCTACGTTGGCCCGAAAGGGACGAAATGGGAGACGACCCCCCACCACCACCACCAATAAATAATACAGTTAATTTTATTTCAGGTGGATTCGAAGTCAGTGGCGTCTCTTACTCGGCTGCCAAGCAACATTTAAGAGCAACTACAGTGGGCATTCCCCATACTACAATGTCAATAGAATGGATGTTCACCAAACTGATGATCAATTTTTTAGACGACATTAGCTCCATTCAGATGAACCCTCATCATGATGCTCTGGTGATCTATTTGAAGGTTGCAAACTTTATGATCAAACAAGTGCTGGTTAATACATGGTCTTCAGCCAACATTATCTTTGCCACTGTCCTTGTAGATATGGGGGCCGAATCCGAAAAGATAAACCAATGATCGACTGTGTTGATAGGATTCAATGGAGAACAGAAGTTGACAATGACAGAAATATCTATTTCAGTCTACGCCGAAGGAATCAATAAACTGACCATATTCTTGGTCTTGGATTGTCCCTCAGCCTACAATTTGATTGTTGGCCATCCTTGGATTCATGAAATGAAAGGCAGTCTCATCCACCTACATCAAGTATTAAAATTACTTACAAAGTGGGAGATCCAAGAAATAAAGAGAGACAGGTTCGCCTCCAGAAGTTTCTATCAGACAACCCTAAAAGGAAAGCTTCAGTTTGCACAACAATTACATGAAGGATCTCGTACTACCAAAGTGAATCCGCCAAGCATTGAAGAGCTCGACGAGGTCTAGATTCACCTAGAGCATGCTGATCATAAAGCTCAAATTGGGGCTAATTTACAAACCAAGCTACGAGTTGATTTAATAAATTTCATAAAGGAGAGACACGACCGCTTCATATGATCATACAATGATATGATTGGGATAGATCTTGAGTTGATTACACATGAACTTCATGTAGACCCAGACTACCCTCCTGTCAGACAAAAGAGGAGAAAGTTTGCTCTAGAAATGAATCAAATCATCGACGAAAAGGTTCAAAAATTGTTATAAAATGGAGCCATCAAAGAAGTCCAATATCAAGAGTGGCTTGCAAAGCTAGTCATGGTTTGAAAGAAGAATGGGAATTGGCGATTCTGCATCGACTTCACAGATTTGACAAAGCGTGCCCGAAAGATTCATTCTCTCTACCTCACATTGATTTGATGGTCGACGCTACAGCTTGACATGACTTATTAAGCTTCATTGGTGCCTACTCAGTCTACAATCAAATCCTCATACATCCAAACAACCAAGAGAAAACAGCCTTCGTAACCAATAGAGGTATCTATTGCTATAAAGTGATGCCATTCGGGCTCAAGAATGTTGGAGCCACCTTCTAACGTCTGGTCAACAAGATGTTCTCTCAATAAATTGAGAAAACCATGGAGGTCTACACAGACGACATGTTGGTAAAATCATTAGAAGCCAAACAACATCTCGCCCACCTAGGGCAGACATTCAACACAATGAGAAAATATGACATAAAGTTGAACCCCACAAAATATGTCATGTCTTGGCTACATGGTCACTCGATAAGGGATAAAAGCCAATCTTGATCAGATTTAATCCATCCTTAATGTCCTCTCTCCTACCAGCCCGAAATACGTCACGTGACTTGCAGGGAGGATTGTAGCTCTGAACAGGTTCATCATCAAGTCTACATATAAAATTTTTTTGTTATTTTCTGCCCTTAAGAAAGGAAAAAGAACTTCGAATGGACCCCAACCATCGAAGAAGCTTTGAAAGAACTTAAATGTATTTGATCACTACACCACTTCTATTAAAGGCAGTCGACAATGAAAGACTTTTTCTCTATTTAGGGGTTTTTGAGTAAACAGTCAGTACAGTCTTGATCAGAGAAGAAGAAGAGATCGAACTCTCAGTCTACTATGTGAGCAAAGCTCTACTCGATGAGGAATTAGGCTACACCCAAATAGAGAAGTTGGCACTTGCTCTAATAATAGCGGATTGGAAGCCATGCCCTTATTTTTAAGGGCATCCAATCATTGTCTACACTTTCTACCCCTTGATGAGCATACTCTATAGGCCCGAGCTCTCTGGGAGACTGACGAAATGGGCTGTGGAGCTTAGAGAGCACGACATCACTTACCAACCATGGATCACTATCAAGTCTCAAGCCCTATCAACTCCGTAGTTGAATTTTGTCCCAGCCTACAAGTTCCTGCTGAATTAGATATCCAATGTGTCTAGTCAATAACCACTTGGAAACTCACAGTCGATGGATCCAGCAACAAGCGAGGCTGTAGGTTGAGAGTTGTGATCACCACTTCTGAAGGCGACACACTACAGTAGGCAGTTAAGTGTGGTTTCAAAGTAACCAACAACGAAGTCGAGTATGAAGCTCTGATAGCTAGTTTGACATTGGCCAAAGAATTGGGAGCCAATAAGATAGAAGTAAAGTCAGACTCTCAGTTAATTGTCAACCAATTGCAAGGGCCATATCAAGCACATGACTCACAAATGGCCTCCCACTTGAAGAAGGTGAAATAAATTTAGTCGACATTTAAGGCACTCATGATATCGCAAGTTCACAGGAATGAAAACACTCAGGTAGACGTTTTGGCCACCCTCGACTCGAAAAGACAAGGGTATAAACCCCAGTCTATCCCGGTGATATATTTGCAGTGGCCAACCATTTAGAAGGAAGAAACAAAGGAAGTCACTTCAATCAGTCCAGGAGACTCATGGATGACGCCTTTAGTGAAGTTCTTACAAGAGGGCACTCTCCTAGAAGAAAAAATTGAAGCTCGGAAATTCCAACGACAGGTTGCAAGGTTCACTCTCTATGATGGACAACTCTTGAAGAGATCTTTCTCTGGACCCTACCTCATGTGCCTAACTCCCGAAGAAGCCCAACACATATTAACCGAACTTCATTAAGGAGAATGTAGGAATCACTCTGCTGGGAGGAGCCTGGCGTGTGGAACCCATACGATAGGTTACTATTGTCCTACAATGTGAGCTAACTTTGCGGATTTCACCCGTAAATGTGAAAAATGTCAAAAATTTGCCCTAGTCTCACACCTACCACCCGAAAAACTCAACCCGATTTTTTCTCCTTGGTCATTCATGAAATGGGGAATGGATATTGTAGGAAAACTCCCAACCGCCCCAGGAATACGAGTCTACATGCTTGCACTTACAGACTACTACTCCAAATGGATTGAAGTAGAAGCCTTTGCTAAAATACGAGACCGCGAAGTGCAAACCTTTGTTTGGAAAAAGATCATATATCGATTTGGGTTACCAAGAGAGATTGTGAATGACAATGGTTCATAATTTATCAACAACTGTTTACAAGACTTTTGCAAGATTGGGGAATCAAACTAAGCTTTTCAACCCCACGCTTCCCACAAGCCAATTGTCAAGTCGAGTCTTCCAACAAGATGATTATGAACACGATGAAGAAGAGATTGGAGATAGCAAAATGATCTTGGGCAGATGAACTATCAAGAGTTTTGTGGTCCTACAGAACAACCGCTCGAGAAACCATATTCTCACTAGTGTTTGGCCGAGAGAATTATCTCATCCCCATGCTACCAATGGCTCGAGGAAGATTCGAATCGACAACTAATGAATCATAGCCTTGATACAATTGATGAACTAAGAGAACAAGGCTCCATACAACTTGCTGCCCATCAACAAAGAATGACCAAGTACTTCAATAAAAATGTCAAGGGCAGAATATTAAAGGAAGTGGATTGGGTCATACGCAAGATTTTTCAAAACACTAAAGAAGTTGGGATGGAAAACTTGGGCCAACCTGGGAAGGCCTATACATTGTCATGAGAGTCGTTGGACAATGAGCGTACAAGTTAAGAACTGCAGATGGAAGACCCATTCAGAACAGCTGGAACGCTATCCATCTTAAATGATTTTATAGATAAGTGATAAGTACACGAAAGTGTATTTTGAATACCGTTAACTCGGTGTAGGAGCGAAGCCGGGTTTACCGCTTTGCCTATGATGCTAGGCGACCACGACACTATTAGGCTCGTAGCCCGTAGAGAGTACGTAGGAGCCCGCGAGGGACTAAACCGGAGAATAAATGAGTCACAACCCAATGTGAACTAGGAAAAGATTTAAGGCCGCACTCACCCCTCACAAGGGAAGACCTCAAAACGTTGGGTTCAGAATGGTCCCTTACTTATGCCAGTATAATGGACGGGTTCACACAATGGTATAGCCAAGTCTTATGCAGTTCATGCAGATAATTCAAATAAACACACAACTTTTCACACCGATAAACATTAATATAAATAAAAGAAAATTAAATTAAGAATATAATGTACGGTAACAAGAATCATAATAATCAAAAGCAAATAAAGCGTCTATAAATAAATAGTAAACAAAATGGGGATTAATTATGCATATATGAGTATTTCCCGAGTGGTACGTGGAGTTATATCCAAGTACAGACCGCAATATCGTCTATTCGGATTCAGCCATGAAATTTACGTCTGGGTTTCCATCTGATATACCACAAGGGATAATAACACACATAACCATCAATGAAATGTAAACGGTCATAAAAAAAGAGGTGAAATAATAAAATAACAATAAAAATAAATAGAAAAAAATGCGGAATAATAAATAACGATGGAAGTGAATGAATAAATAATAAGATAAACAACAATAAAAAAATAAATAATAAAATACCGAAGAAGAAAAAAAATAATGTAACCAGAAATTTGGCCGTCTTTAATGTAGGACTTCGTATATACCGGCTGGACATATGTCCAGCCAGGCATGCCGTGTCCGGAACTATAAAATAAATAGGGTGCCCTCAGGTCTTACCTTTTAAGTTGCTTTCTTGAAAGTGCGTTAGGCCGTCGCCATAAGGTTGTTGGTTTGCTGTTTCGCTGCTTTTGCTCACTATTTTGATGTTTCTGCTCGCTGTTTTGCTGTTTCTGGTTGCTGTTTGCTATTTTTGGGCTACTATTTTTACTATTTTTTGAGGTTATTTTCTTCTGTTTTTCAGTGGTTTCTTCATTGTTTTTGGGGGTGGTTATTTTTGTTGCTGTTTGTTCGATTTTCTGGTTGGTTTTTGGGTGCTGTTTGTTTGATTTTCTGGTTATTTTCTTGGGTTGTTGGTTGTTCGGTTTTCTGGTTGGTGTTTTTGGGGTTGTTGTTTCGATTTTCTGGTTGTTTTCTTGGGTTGTTGTTTCACTGTGGGGGCTGTTTATTGTACACGCCATTGTTGCTTGCTGGTTCTATTCTGCTTTGTTATTTTCACATGCTGCTTCTTTGTTCACGCCACTGTTGCTTGCTGGTTCTGTTATGCTTTGCCATTTTCACGTGCTGCTTTATTGTCCACGTCCAAGTGGCTTCACGTGGCCTTTCTCTCCTTTTTTGTTTTGGTGTTTGTCTTTTTTTGTTGTTGTGTCCCGGTTGTTGTTTGTTTTTTGTGGCTTGGTCAGTTGTTTTTTTCTTGGCTTTCTTCGTTTTTTTTTTGTTTATTTTCAGACCAATGTGAGGTTTTTCATTTGTGGTGTGTGTTTCGGCTAGGGTTTAAATAAGAAGAAGAGAAGAGAGTCCCTAGGGTTTTGTTGGTGATGGCTGACGCCCAAGTGTAAGAAAAGAGAGCTCCCCCCAAAGATGAAACTTGGTCCCTTTTTATAATGATTTGGATGGATCTCCAAAAAGGGAAACAAATCCAGGAAAATTATTTTGGAATATAATCTTGTAAATTTGGTGATGGAGATCTCAAATCTTTTTAATTGGAAAGTGTTGATGAGGGAATTTGAAAGTGATTTGCATGGTATTTCAAATCTTTGTTAAATTGGAAAGTGATTTGAGGGGATTTTAGCATGTGTTTTGCATGGGATTTTAAGCTATTTTGGGAAGGTTTGGGCGTGTAGATGGTATCTTGGGCGTGTGGATAGTGGATTGTATGGGCATTGGGCCGATTGTGTGTGTTGCAGGGTAGTGGGCTGGTTACAGGTGTTCAGGGTTTGTCCGAGGCTAAGGTTTGAAACAAAGGCTGAGCGAGTCCGAGGGTGGCTAGTAAGTCTGAATCCAATGAGGTGCTATTTTGGAGGTTTTCTTTCTTTCCGGCATTCGTTTCCCGCAACTTCCGTAACTTTTCAGGTAGTGCCTCTATACGAGGCTCATCATTGGGCTCATGCAAAAATACAGTGTCTACAGTCGACTTATTTATTATGTATTTAATCTTAATTAGAGTTTATTTTGTGCTTTGTAATTAGGAAGTAATGGAACATGAAGATTGAAGCAATTACACATGTTTCGGGACCTTACGGGCGCATCGGAAGAACACGGGAAGACTGGAAATGAAGAAAGTACGAAACCAAAATTCTTCCCCCGCCATGCGTCATGACGCGCCAACTCTAGGCATCGCGACACGCCCCAGAAAAAAAGTCCAATCAAAGTGGCCAAGAGTTGGGTTCCGTGGCGCCCAAAGACCAACGCCGCGGTGCCCCGAAACACCCTAAAATCCTGATTTTGATGTGTTTGAAGCGTATAATGACTCCGAGACTTTTCTATATAAACCCAACTTCATCTAAATCTTAAAAAGAGGAGAAAAACAGAGGAAAAACTCAGAAACAAGTGCCTGAAACATAAAATCAAGAGACAAGAACGAAGAACTTGAAGCCAATAATGATGTCTCCTCCGAACTATCAAAGATGTTTCTTTCTTCTGCAGGGAGAACTAATCTCATAAAGCAAAGCTAAGGATGAACTCTTGTATTCAACTATTTTATTCTTGTTTTTGATTATGGGATGAACTTATTTGCTTATATCAATTGATAAACTTATTATTCTCTTTATCTTATGATTATATGAATCCAGAAACTGTATTTTGTCAATTTACATATAGATTCAGTCATGCTTTTTCCATTAGCAGGCCTCGGGCAAACTTTGAAATGCTGGAAGCATCTGAAATTGTAGTCGACCCGTGTGGAATCTTCACTATCACATTCTTTGGGACCTCTTCTACCTCCACAACCTTCCTCTTTATAGAAGCCACAGTCATCTTAGTCGACTATTGTAACGACCGAGGATTTTGACTACTGTTACACTGTGAGACGAGTGTCACAAAATGTAACCATGTTTAGAAACATATGCTTTCGTGAGATGAATATAGGTAGATTCTTCGAGAATCTGACATTATGTTACAATATTCCACTCCGAAAAGCCCATGGTATTTCGGTCGTAACGTTTTTATAAGAACTCTAATTTTTATGAATTTTATATCGTCGAAAATATGAGATCGAGATCTACAACTGTTACGTTGAACATTTGTCCAAATTCGGACCACACATGAGTAGAAAATGCAGAATAAAATTAGGATGAATAGTAATTTCAGGATCAATTGGAAAAATCTCAAACTTTCTACACAATTCCACACTTTTCTTCAATTATCCAAATATCCAAAAAACCGTAGTATATAAGGATACTACTATTCACTAATTCATAAAATTAAAATGAAAAGGAAAGTAGAAAACGTAGATGGAAGAAGAAGAAGAAAGAAGAAGAAGAAAGGAAGAAGAAGAAAGAGGAAGGAGAAGAAGGAAGAAGAAGCAAGTCCTAAGCACTTATTCACCAAACAAAGAAGAAGAAAAGCCACCATGGAGGCTTAAGGAATGAAGAAATTCAAGAGGGAGAAGGTAAGGAAACTTAATCCAAAATTTAAATCTTTGGATTTTGGAAGTTTAATGATAAAATAGAGATGTTAGTATGGTAAGGTTTGTTTATTAGTGATTGATAAGGAAAGGAAATGGTTGTTGAAGTTTAGAACCTAAATTCTTAGAAGTCTTAAAGGGGTAGTTGAATCATGGTTAGTGTGGTTAAATCATTGTTTGAGAATGATAATTTGATATAGAATTGGTGAATTTGAAGTTCAAAAAGTTGGATTGTGCATTGGTTTTTAGTATGAAGGTGTTATTGGAAATTTTAGGTAGGGGAGAACTTGGAGAAGAAAAACTGAATCCTGGGAAACTGCTCTGCGTTGCGACGCTAAAGGGCTGTACGTCGCGACACGCAAGAGTAAATGTCAGCACGTTTCTGGACGTTGCTCTTCGCGACGCGCAAGGATGTGCAATCTCCTTCGACGAAGTGGTATAGCTCCAGCTAGATTCTGAATTGTGAGTGGGCACTTCCCCTCTCTAGTTGATTTTCTTATTGATTGATTTATTCATTCTTTATAAAATGAGACTTACTTTTCCAGCACTAGGGCGTTAACCATATTTGATTTCAGTTGATGCTAAATGCAGTGTTTTATACAGTCTTTGTTGGACAATTATGACACATAGCGTCACTATTTGTAAAAGACACTGTGGTTTTTGTACAAATTAACTGTGTCACAATGGAAATTGTTATTTATCATTTTGTAATTTGATTACTTGAATATATAAATGATAAAAGTCCTTATTATTAGTTCCAGATTATAAGATATGAGACAATATCAATCCATGAAGGTTTAATCATTAAATATCCATAGTCGTAGTATTATCGAGACTGGACATCGATAATGCAGAATAGACTGGTATTGCACTTATGTTTGTTATGGAAGAGTAACAACATAGTTCTCATATATTTAAGTATTGGATACTTATGCAAGTGTGATAAGAGGTTATATTTGCCGATGGTACGGAAACAGCTTCGCTCTGGATAGACCCCTCAGAATCCCATTGGTAGTATGACTATGTGTCTATGGAATCCGCTTCAGGGTAGGTGTATTTGGTCTAAACCTGAGACTTGCATCGCCAGTACTTGCGACAATCAATACGCTTTGGTTTTGGTTGTCCGGGACTTTAACAGGTTCTGTGTACGCCTCTTCTGGGTTTATTGAGAATCGTAGTGTATTGGGTGTGATGTCAAGACAGAAGTATCACTTTAGTAATATGGAGATGATGATCACGGAGGGATGCAAAACCGGTTCTCTATTATGTTGCAACTATCGGGATAATATGACAAGGTCATGATTATCCGATTATAGGGACTAGTTGCTTGTGATCCGATATATGCTTCGTACGGGGCAAACACTATTCCAGCCCCAGGCCTTGCATGTGACATCATATACTGGATCGTATTATGCATACTACGTATACTACATCTGTTAGAGTTATAATATTCCTTAAAGAATATTTCTAGAGAATTGGGTAGGCTCGGTGCTTTGCTAGAAGCCAACCATGTCTCGTAAATCGGTAAGAACGTGGTATCGGGTACGCACGTGTTCGGATAGTCCGACGATCGGATTTACTGCCAACATATCCAGGGATCTCATGGGTCACTTCCCGAAGATTCACCGATGACATATGACTCAAACATAATTAATCTGAGATTAATTATAAGAGAGAGAAAATTAATCTATGATTAATTACTGCGAGATTTTATCTGGGATAAAATTCAATTAGAAGAGAGAGAACGATTAATTCAGAATTAATCGATAATAATATATTCGATATATTAAATGAAATTAAATTTTATAACGGAATTAAAATTGGATTTTAATTCGGGTGAACGAATTAATTTATAATTAATTCGCGAGCGACTTTAATAATAATTTTGCGAGGCATTATTATTTAATTAATTCGCAACGGAAAATTCGTTAATTCGGAATTAACGAACCCGACCCCGGAATGTGTTTATGTGCCCAATCAGATTTTGAATTCAAGTGGGGCCCACACAAGTCACATCACTTGTCACTTTACTCACCTTTTGGTGATGGAATTTGGTGAGTTGGTGGTGGCTTACTAAACACTTAACTTGATTGACTTGAGTGACTCTTTACCAAATATGATTTTGGTATATGACATTGTGATTTTTGGAAAATCAAATACAACTTTTTCACTCAAGTCACTCACTATGTCCTCTTTTTCTCATTCACGCCAAAGCACTCTCCCTCTCCCAAATCTTGGCTTGGCCGAGAGTCACAATGAAGAAGAAGGGGAATTTTGTTGCAAATTTCTCCATTGCTAGCACACAAAGAATCATACAGAGGTGATAGGGAAACCATTCCCATTGAGCTTGGAATCAAAGATCAAAGCTTGGAACTTGATTCACATACTTTGGAGGAGCTTGGAACAACTTCAAAGATAGTATATTTCTGCTATACTTCTTTTCGTATTCACATGATGATCATGCTTAATATGATCTTGGTTTGACCTTAGAAACCCAACCATGGTATCAGAGCCTATTTGAGCATGAAAATGAATTAAGGTTCTTAATCTAAAATTTGGGTATTTTTTATTTGAGCATGATTTGATCAAATTGTTTGTTTGAGTATGCTTATATATTGATAACTTAGAGTTATGCATGATCAATTTTATGAAAAATTAATTGGATTAATTTTCCCCAAAAACATAGGCTTGGCCGAATGTGTGAGCCTTTGTAGCTCATGGTGATTTTGATTTTCTAGATCATTGGATGAGTTAAAATGTATGGATAAATTGATTTGTGATTTAATTGGATTGAAATCAAAATTAATGAAAAATTCCCATGATTGTCGTGAGCCTTGGTGAGCATGTTGGACTAGATTTTGCTTCAATAATGTTGGACATATATTGATAATGATTAAGCATGATTAATTATGTAAATTGGTATTTTGGAAATGTTAATTTAAATAATTAATCATGGCTAAACACTTTAATTAATTAAATTGTGAAATTTGGAATATTAGAATTTAATTAATTAGGCTTAATTTGGAATTGGGCTAAAATTATTGTATTTGGGCCTAATGGGCTTGGTTGGGCCAAGTTGGTTTAGGATAATTGGATTGGATCCAAATTGGGCCTAAAACCATTCTATTAAGTCCAAATATAATAAATAGGCTTTTAAATAATTAATTGGGCCTAGTGGGCCAAAATTAATTTGTGGCAAATGGTGATTCCTTATAGGGCTTTGGTTGCCAAAGTCCATGCCTTAATAAATTAATTGAAATCTCATTGGACTTTAATTAAATTGACATTGGATGTTAATTGGGCTTTGAGACCCATTAAGATTAGATTTAGAATCTAAGTCGAAAAGGCACATTATTAAAAAGTAATTATTTAATTTGGAATTAAATAAAGAATTAGTATTGAATACAAATTAAACCGGATTTAAAATTATAGTTCGATATAATTCAAGAATTCGCACTTTGAGTACTTATTCTTAAACGAGTTGGACTCGCGCAAATCAAATCGTTGTTTGAACATTGGATGATCACTTAATTCAAAGATTAATTAATTAGATTAGATTGATTGAATAACTGCTTTGTGTGAATACATGGATGTGTTGTATGAATAATGTATATCGGATGGATATTAGATGGGTGAGGGCAATTTTGGAAATTGTTGTAATAAATTTAGAATTTATTAAATTAGACCTGTGTGTCCAGCCTTTATCTCTCGATTCTTTGTAATTATCTTCTCACCAATTCCCCTCAATGTAATGAGGTTTCTTTATTGTATTATGTAATTGGGTAGAAGTAAGAATAGTGCTAGCCGGGGAGAGGAAATGAAGTGATTTGTTCTAGGAACAATTTGAGAGATATCCATCCGCAAATCATTATTAATTTATTTAGCGCGCCTTATTATGCTTTTAGAATGCATGCTTAAGGGTGTATGATGAGACCTAATTAAAGATAATTAATTGGTTGCCAATTACGCGAAAAATCCTCAACAAATATTAAGCGTTTTTCCTTCCATTGAGTGATTCATTCTCAAGATCCAAGATTGGCACTGCTTTGTTGGCCAAAGTCAAGACCTTTGTCCATCGCGGATGTGCTTGAATCATGAAGGCTTTGTTCCATATCGTATGTCTTGCCCAAGTTGTGATTTGTTGGCCAAAGTCAAGATCACTCTTTGTTCATCGACATCAATTACAAAGCTTTCCAAAGTCAATGAGTCCCGCTTAACTAGAATCATTAAGCTTGTTGAGCCAAAGCCAAGGCTTAGTTGATTTAGAGGAAAAAGGTTAGGAAATATATTGGATATATTGGCATATATATTGTATATATGTTTCGGACTTGGAGGTCCACCTACCGGATCTAGGAATTGGATGAGATCCAATTGATCTTAGAGATCTACCTAGTTAAATATCATACAGCTTGTTGGCCAAAGTCAAGGTTGTGTGTTATTTAACGGGATCCTAGCCCACTAGTAAACTAGGTTTCCCGAGTACTCAACAGAGGGTTAGAGGATCGCCGAAAAAGTGGGAGACTAGTATTGAATTTGCAATTTCGTTCAAATACTTGGCATTACGCGCTTTCGAATTATTTTGTCAATTATATATTTATTAGTTGGACTAATATTCTATATATTTTTCTTGTAACAGTTGGACTATACCCAAATATCGTTAATTGAATAGTTTGAATATTACAATTAAGGTGGCTGGAAAGATCGGAGTTAGAGACATTATCATGGGCAAAAATATCTTTAATGGCGCGAACTTTCCTGATTGGGATATGAACCTCAGGTTTGTCCTAGCGGCTGAGAGGATGCTCTATACGATAGAGAGACCTCTCGGGCCTAAGCCCGGAAATGAGCAGCTGCTTGAGCTTGAGCTTTGGAAGACTCATAGCGATGACAACTCAACTGCTCAGTCCGTCATGCTCGCTACGATGACCCCTCAATTTCATCGCCAAAATAAGGGATTGGATCCCTATACTATGATGACAAAATTGAAGGACCTTCATCGATCTAATCTTAGATCGCAAAGGTATGAATTGTAGAAGAAGCTCTTTCGCTCACGAATTTCAGAGGGTACATCTGTTGAGCACCATGTGTCACAGATGATTGATGACATTGAACAGTTGGGTCAGCTAGGCATAACCTTTGAGGCTGAGACTTCTATAGATTTGATCTTGCAGTCTCTTCCTGACATCTGGAGCGGGTTTATCATGAACTACAATATGATGAACCAAGACCATACTCTTGGATAGCTGATGGCAATGCTGCGTGAAGCAGAAAAAGAGCTATTGAAGGGCAAAAAGTGTGAGGCGCACTTCACTTCAACATCTCAGTCTCCGAGGGCTTGGCCCAAGGTGACCGGAGGTGTAAAGAAGAAGAAAAAGAAGAAGAAGGGCAAAGCCAAATCGTCAAAGTCTTCTGGGAAGACTAAAGACAAATCCCAAGATATATGCCTGTAGTGTGGCAAACGGGGTCACTAGAAGCGTGACTGTCGTGAGTACAAGGCGCACATGATGGAAATCAAAGCGGGCAAGGCACCGGCTTCAGGTATGTTTGTTATAGAAATAAACATGTCTACTTCTAGTTTTAAAAATTGGATTTTTGATTCTGGTTGTGGTATTCATATATGTACTGATGTGCAGGATCTGCGGATTAGTAGGAGACTGGCCTCAGGAGAGATTGACCTCCGCTTTGGAAATGGGACAATAGTCGTTGTTTTGGCCGTTGGGACTTATATTTTGGAACTGCCATCGGGGCATGTACTAAATCTTTCAGACTGTTGTTATGTAACTAGTTTGACTATGAATATTATATCTGTATCCTTATTGGCCCAATGTGGCTATACTTTTGTTTTTAAAAATACTGGGTGTTTTATATATAAAAATGATATGGAGATATGCAGTGCTGATGTGGATAATGGTCTTTATATTTTGAATATAAATCAATCTCAAACATATAATGTAACAAACAAAAGGCTTAAACTAAGTAACAAAGATGAAACTTATATGTGGCATTGTCATCTGGGACACATTAACAAGACTCGCATATTCACACTTTCGAAGAGTGGTAACTTGGACGGATTTGATCCAAATTCATATGACATCTGCGAATCTTGTTTATTAGGCAAAATGCTTAAAACACCTTTTAGCGGTAAAGGAACACGTGCCACCGAACTGTTAGCCCTCATTCATAGTGACGTATGTGGGCCCATGTCTAGCCAGGCTAGAGGTGGATATGAATACTTCGTAACCTTTACGGATGATGCATCGCGTTATGGTTGTGTGTATCTTATGAGACACAAGTCGGAAACCTTTGAGAAATTCAAAGAGTTTCGACACGAAGTAGAAAAACAGACCGGCAAAAGTATTAAAACATTACGGTCGGACCGTGGTGGAGAATACTTGAGCAATGAGTTTCTTGATTACTTGAAAGAGTATGGTATTCTTTCACAGTGGACTCCTCCCGGAACACCGCAATTAAACGGTGTGTCCGAACGGAGAAACCAAACTTTGTTGGACATGGTACGGTCGATGATGAGTCACACAGAGCTACCTATTTCCTTCTGAGGATATGCATTGAACAATGCAATACTTATTTTGAGTAAGGTTCCGTCAAAGTCTGTTCAACAGACTCCGTACGAGATATGGATCAGAAAGAAACTAGGTTTCTCATTCCTGAAGATTTGGGGTTGCTGGGCATACGTCAAACATTTGGAAGGTACGAAACTAGGACCCAAATTGGATAAATGCCAATTTGTAGGTTATCCTAGGGAAACCAAAAGATATTACTTCTACAACCCACAAGAGAACAAAGTATTTGTTGCTCTATATGCTGTTTTCCTTGAGAATGAGTTCCTAAATGCAGTGGTTAGTGGGAGGAAAGTAGAACTCGATGAAAATTGGAGTGATACTGTTCCTGGCACAGAATCCTTAACGGAACATGAACAGTTCATCAGGGATGAGACTGTACCACAATCTTCGAATACACAAGAACCGCATAGATCGGAGAGAGTCAGAAAACAACCTGAGAGGTATGGGTTTCTGATCTCACCTCATGTGGATATTAATCTTATTGAGGAAGACGAACTGGCTACGTATGAGGAAGCGATACAAGGTATCGACTCCGATTTATGGCAAGATGCCATGAAATCCGAAATGGATTCCAAGTACCCCAACCAAGTTTGGACATTGGTTAATGCAGCCGAAGGCGTAAAGCCTATTGGTTGCAAGTGGGTCTTCAAGAGGAAGACCGACATGGATGGCAACATACAAACGTACAAAGCTAGGCTTGTAGCGAAGAGGTATCGTCAATGACATGGTGTCGATTACGATGAAAATTTTTCACCTGTTGCCATGATTAATTCCATTCGGATTGTGCTTGCTATTACTGCATATTTCGATTACGAGATATGGCAGATGGACGTCAAAACCACTTTCCTTAACGGAAACCTTTTGGAGGATGTTTATATGTAACAGCCTAACGGTTTTGTCGTACATGTAGACAAGGTTTGCAACTTAAATCGATCCATTTATGGATTGAAGCAAGCATCACGTTCTTGGAATCAACGTTTTGATGAGATCATAAAAGAATATGATTTCGTTCAAAATGAGGACGATCCTTGTGTATATAAGAAGGTTAGTGGGAGCGCACTGACATTCATTGTCCTTTACGTTGATGATGTATTGCTTCTAGGCAATGACATTCCCATGCTACAATCGGTGAAAGCTTGGCTTTCATTAAAATTCTCCATGAAGGATCTAGGAGAAGCAGCCTTTATTCTAGGAATAAAGATCTACCGGGATAGATCTAGAAAGCTATTTGGACTCTCCCAGAGCACATATATTGACAAAGTGTTGAAGAGATTCAACATGGAACAGTCTAAGAGGGGATTGTTGCCAGCGTCACATGACGTCACTATATCTAAGGACATGTGTCCTAAAACTCTTGATGAGAGAGACAACATGAGTCGAATCCCGTTCGCCTCGGCAGTCGGATCGATCATCTATGCCATGATATATATGCGACCTCATGTCTCATATTCGTTGAGCATGTATAGTCGCTATAATGCCGATCCAGGTGACGGTCACTGGATGGCAGTTAAGAATATCCTTAAGTATCACTACAAGAAAAAAGGCCTTTACTGACACTAAGGTTAGTGACACTAGGCTAAAAGTGTCAGAAACGACGTGTAAATGGGCCTATTTCCGTGTTTTTCACTAAATATCAATATTACTGACACTATGGTATCAGCGATTTTAGTGTCAGTAATTACTATTACAATAGTATCAGTAAGAAATAAAAAAAAAAACGCGTAGTCGTCTGGAGTCGAACCAACACCTCGCGGAAGTGACGTTTTTCGCATATATTACTGACACTAGAGTATCAGTAAATTTAGTGTCAGTAATTAATGATACCTTAGTATCAGTAAAAAAATTAAAAAAAAAAAATTATTTCCTTAAGTCTGCTGGGACTCGAAATTGTAACCATTGATATAAATTTTTTTTTTATTGTAAGGCTTTACCACTGGGCCAAATCGTGACTTTTGTTCCTTAACCGCGGTTTATAAAAATATATATGTATTTGTCGGGTCAAAACCTGAACCGTAGTTACCAAATCAATCTTAGTAATTTAGGGTTCCTCTCATTCCCACCTTTTTTTCATCGCGCAGCCTTTGTTTCCCCCTTCTTTACTCTCAAATATGAATCTCTCATTTGTAATTTCTAAAATCTAAACAAAATCCAGTACATCCTATCAATTATCAACATTCAATGGCTTCATTTATTAAAAGAATAGATTTCAAATAAACCAAATACGAGTCAAACTCAAACCGTTCAAAAATGACTCCATTCATTTATATCCTTATTTACTAAATTTTTGGGTAAAAAATTACACTTAAAAGGAAATCCATTAAAAAAAAATAGGGAAAAAACACGTGATTTGCACGTTGCATTAAGCAGCAATAAAGAAAGCCCTAGAAGAGGAGTATAAATTATAAATCTGCCAGCAACTTGGCCTCTGGGGTTGGGTTTCAACCGACAGTTGGTAGATCCACTGTAAGCTAAAATTTGAAACAAACCCTAGAATCAATTTCATATTTTTGTATTTCCATTAACCTTTTTCTCTCATACTCTCTGATTTTCCAGGCAACCAATTAACTGAAAATGGTGACCAGCAAGAAAACAGTAAAGACTTTTATTCACTTTCTCCTTCATTACCCACTTCAGCTAAAGCGTTCAAATTCAAATTTGTTGTTAATCTTTTTCATAGGTTCTATTTTTTTTTTATTTTTTCATTATTGTAGAAGAAGACTCATGAGAGTATCAACAACAGGCTAGCGCTTGTGATGAAGAGCGGCAAATACACGCTTGGTTATAAAACTGTTCTTCGATCTATTAGGAGCTCAAAGGGTGAGTTTGTTTGTTTTTTTATCTCTACTTTTTTGTGTTCTTAGATTGAAATTTGTGTGTTTTGTTATCAAGTTTCGATTTTTGATTTAGGTTTTTTTTTTTTGATTTCATTGACAGGGAAGTTAATTATTTTGTCTAATAATTGCCCACCTTTGAGAAAATCCGAGATTGAATACTACGCTATGCTTGCTAAAGTTGGTGTCCATCACTATAATGGAAGTATGTGCTTTTTGTGCTTACTTTTTTGTTTTTGTTGATCTTGATATTGTCTTTTGTTTTCCTGACGACTTGAATTTATTTGTTGCTTGAATTGGATGTGTAGTTTAAATTGTCATTGCATTTATTTGGAAAAATTGATATTCAAATATTGATATAGTAATAGCTCAAGATTGTTATAGATTTTAGTGAAATTTATGCAATTTTTTTGGGCCACTGTTATGCCGATAACATTTTGTTTGTTTTTGGTATTATGAAATGAGGATGGACATGTATATGAAAATTTAGAAACTATTATCCATTTGGGGATTTAAAATGAATTGTTTTACCATTTGCGCTCACCACAGATTGTATTTTCTTTGTTAGTTCTGTGGAGGGTGATACATTTATTGTTGGATGTATATGGAATTCTATATAGGCTTTGCAAGTTTCACAGTTTGTAAATGTCTAGAATTGGCATCACTCATCGGCAAGCTTAAAGATGTAATGGTATCTTCACCCATGCTAATGAATAATCTGCTTGCTGTGGCTTTTTTTACTAGTATTTTATCTCCTCTGCACTTTGGTCGAAAGCTTGTCTCTGTGGATCTTAGATCTCCCACTTGACAGAATTACTTAGGCAATTACAGAGGTGATTATTACTTCCTATTTTTTCACTTTAATTCATGACATATTGGGAAATCTTCTATTCTTGCAGAATACAAATGACAAGGACAACATAGCTATTGTTCGTTGAGTTAATGAAGTAGTATGGTATTTCTCTTTTCTGTAAATTAATACATTCTTGTTTCTACTTTTAGCTTAGAATTTTTTCCCCATATTTTTTACTTCAGTTAAAGCAATATGAATCATATCTTTTATTTCAGTTTTATGCCCTGATGGGTTTAATTTGGTGGGTTAATTTGTTTTATTTGTGAGTTTTGCTAGTGGGTAAGATTGCTTTGAGACTTGAAAGTTAAAACAATCATGATGTAAAATATTCTATTGACAGTGTCTCGATGTTCTCTATGTCAGACATGAACTTGGAGATAGTTTTTTACCTGATGAAGTTTTGCCATGTTCTGATTGATACTTGTTGAAACCTTTGGGGGATATGGCACCTGTCATCTGATGTGCTTTGAGGTGCAGCATGAATGCTATGGAAGCAGTATTTGATATATTGAGATCTAACATGTTTATCTCATCTATTTTTATGGCAATTACCTGGAATGTTACATTCTATTGAACTTTTAGTTTCCAGGAATTCCATAATGAACAACTATCTTGTCATCTTGATTTGCTTCCTGCATTTGGAAACAGTATTAGATCATGTCATCTGATAAACTTCATCTGGTTCATGAGATCCTTTTATTTCAGTTTTATGTCCGTCTATATATATATATATGTGTGTGTGTGTGTGTGTGTGTGTGTGTGTGTGTGTGTGTGTGTGTGTGTGTGTGTGTGTTATTGATTTGTTTGTTTTGGTGATTATGTAGCGGTATGAAAGATACAACTTGTTATTATGGATGCCATTTGGTTTTTTATATGCATGCTCTTAGGTTGTTGGTATGGTTATTGTCAATAAGTGCTTTATGTGACAAAAATTAGATTAGGGTTATATTTTGTATTTTTATTTGGATGTATTTAATGTTTTTATTTATGAAGATATCGATTTTTTTTGGAAGTCCATCTAATTCTTAACATTTGGTTTATAATTTCAGATTTTGTGCCAGATATCATATTGTTGGGGGATTGTTGTAGGCTTCTCAACAAGTATCATGAATTTTGGTGGGGGCATGACATTTTGATGGGACTTTAAGAGTAGTTTTTGAAATATATATATGTTAATTTAAAGATTGTCTATGGAGTTTTTGTATTCATCATGTGATACTGTTGAATTGATTAATACGATTAATCTATTATATTGCGAATTTTATATAAATGTAATTTTTTAGTTTTTTATTTCATTGAGTTGGTATATATATATATATATATATTTTATGATTAATTTAATTACAAAAAATAAGAAATATAATTGTGAAATAATACGATTTTTAAATTTTAAAAGATATTGACGGATATTGATACTATAGTAACAATAATTACTGACACTAAAAATCAAATATATGCGATATACTGATACTGCAGTAACAAAATTTACTGACACTATAGTATCACTAATACTGATGATATAGTGTCAATAATTTACTGACACTAAAATAGTGTGAGAGATTACTGATACCATAGTGTCAATAATTTTCTGATACTACAGTATTACGTTTACTGACACTAAGAATCACTGACACTAGAAACTAGTGTCAGTGATTCTGGCTGCGGCAACACTGACACATTTATATAGTGTCAGTAAAACCCTTTACTGACACTAATTTAGTATCAGTAAAAGCCTTTTTTCTTGGTAGTGTATCTTAGACAACTAAGGATGCTTTCTTGATCTATGGAGATGGAGAACTTGAGGTAACTGGGTATACCAATGCAAGTTTCCAAACAGATAAAGACGACTGTAAGTCATAATCTGGGTACATATTTTGTTTGAACAACAGAGCAGTAAGCTGAAAATCTTCCAAGCAAGAGACTGTTGCTGATTCAACAACAGAAGAGGAATATATTACTGCAGCTGAAGCAGCAAAAGAGGCAGTTTGGATCCATAAATTCCTAATTGGATTAGGAGTAGTTTCGTTAGCAGCTGAGCCCGTTCCATTGTATTGTGACAATAACGGGGCTATAGCGCATGCTAAGGAACTGCGGTCTCATCAACGATCCAAGCATGTTCTTCGACGCTTCCATCTGATTCGTGAGATCATACATCGTGGCGATGTGAAGATCGAGAAGGTTTCATCTGAGGACAACATTGCAGATCCGCTGAAGAAAGATATTCCTCAGCAAAAGTTTGAGCGACATGTACATAGTTCATGTGTTAGATGCTTGAGTGACTGGCTATAGGCCAAGTGGGAGATTGTTGGAAAATTATGACCCATAACGTCACTATTTGTAAAAGACATTGTGGTTTTTGTACAAATTAACTGTGCGACAATGGAAATTGATATTTTATCATTTTATAATTTGATTACTTGAATATATAAATGATAAAAGTCCTTATGATTAGTTTCGGATTATAAGATATGAGACAATATCAATCCACAAAGGTTTAATCATGAAATATCCCTAGTCGTAGTATTATCGAGACTGGACATCGATAATGCATAATAGACTAGTATTGCACTTGTGTGTGTTATGGAAGCTTAACAACATAGTTCTCATATATTTAAGTATTAGATACTTATGCAAATGTGATAAGAGGTTGTGTTTGCCGATGGTACGGAAACAGCTTCGCTCTGGATAGACCCCTCAGAATCCCATTGGTAGTATGACTATGT
>SKCR01051153.1:0-37844 GCA_019454045.1 Zanthoxylum bungeanum | reverse complement strand
CTTCTTAACTTCCTCTCTGACTTTCTCAACCCATTCTGGTCTCATCCGTCGGAGTTTCTGTTTTACCGGCCTCATATTCGGATAAGTTGGTATTGTGTGCTGGGCAATATTTCTGTCTACCCCAGGCATATCCTCATAGGACCAAACAAATACTTTGGCATATCTGACTAACACTTCTTCTAGTTTCTCCCTCTCTTCAGAGGTAACTTCACTTGCAATCAGAATTTCCTTGGGGTTCTCAAGTGTACCCAAGTTAAATGCAGCAGTTCTGGCCGAACTGATATCAAATATGCTTGATTCATGCAGAGTAAATGGAAATGACTCAGACAAGTAAGCAAAAGAAATGTCTTTATTATTGGATAATGCAGAAGTACATTCAAACAAATCAGGAAGGTAAATGTCTTCATCATCTATAGACACTTCTTCCTCTGCAATCAGGTCTTCCTCAGGCTTTTCACCTTTTCCCAGAGTCAGGCTCTCCAACTTCATCAGTTCTTCCTCCCAATTCTCTTCTTCTTTCTCCACAATTTCTTCAACTATCAGCTTCTCACCCAATATATCCTGGAAGATCTCAAACCCAGGTACCACAATTCCATTAACTTCCACAGGCTCGAGCTCTCATTGATATCCTGAAGCTTTCACAAAACATTCCATCAGTTTCAGGCCCTTTTTTCTTGACCTTTGGCTTTTCTCATCAGACTGGTACCCCAAACCCTTCCGAGTAGTCTGTCCTCTGAAATCTGGCAATTTTGAACCTTTACCCGGCTCAAACTTCATTTTCTCCATAATCCTAGCCACTCTAGGATCCACCCACTCCTCAAAAGTAGCTGACACCTGGAACCTCTTGAAGGGTTGTATCTCCAAGACAGCCACGTCATTATCTAACTCATCCCGGATGATGACAAATTCTCCCTCATACGGGAATTTGATCATCTGATGCAAAGTGGAAGGCACGCCCCCAAGTTTGTGAAACCAAGGCATTCCCAACAACAAGGCAAAAGTGGATGGGATGTCCAGCACTGTAAACTCAACCTCATCTTCAATCGGCCCTACCTTGACCATAGCCACAAAGGTACCCTCAACTCCTCTTTTACTGTCATCATAAGCCTTATAGTCATACTGGAGGGGTCCAAGTCTGTTGCTTTCATACCCAATCTTGCCAAAATTTTCAGCGGGCACACATTGATGGACGAACCGTCATCCACCATCACACATGAAGTTTTCTTGCCCCTCACCTCGGCCCTGATAAATAGAGGCCTGTTATGATTTCTCCCCTCTTTTGGGAGTTCATCATCAGAAAAAGATATATGCAAAGTCTCTTTCTGAACCGACCCAACAAACATTGCAGGGTTGGCATCTTCTGGTACCACAATCTTGCTCAAAGCCTCAACCATGGCCTGCCTATGCTCCCGAGATGCACATAACAGTTCCCAGATACTCACTTTTGCTATAGTCTTCCTCAATTGCCTCAGCACTATATCCCCCTCAGTATTTTCTGCAGTCTCAACCACTTCTCTACCATCTGTCAAAACTCATCTACCCTTTTCTGCCACATCATTGTAGAAACGATCGCTGCGCGTCATTCCTCTTACTTATTCCTCATCACTACTAGAGAAATCAAGCCAAAATCTTTTCCCCTGCTCAATCTCGTCTTCACTAGTGCTATCCCAGATTCCCAAGCAAAAGGCTTGAGGGTGAAAGGATTTTAGGACAAGGTCTTCTAGGAGGCCAGAATTGATCATATAGGCTGGTGGTGGTACGGTACGGTAATTGGGTAAGGGGTTTCTGTGTGTGTCGGGCTGTTCTGTTTCTGGGTCAGGTATTTTCTTGGAGTCTATTAGGTCTTGGATTTCATGGCGGAGTCGGGCGCAATCGTCAGTGTCATGGCCCTTTTGTTGGTGAAAGTGACAGTAAAGACTTAGATTATAATGTGATGGTAGATGATTGGGTAATGGTTTGGCTTCCAAGGGTTTTAAGAGCCCTTGCCTCTTCAGTTTCTCTAAACCTTTGACAGGGATCTTCCCAAGTTGGAAAATCTCCGGTTCCGGATAGCGGCAATCTCAGCAGAAACGGGCTTTGTTCCCGATGTTCCTATTGGGGTTGGTGCTCAGAGCGCCAATCCGGACCGTATTTATGTCTGATTCATGAATACAAACATCCTCTTATTCCATAATATTACTTATTTATGGTTGCACCTCTTGTTCTTATATACGTATTCGATCTGATTACGATTAGATTGAAACTAAATGTGGTTTAGTGATATGTATATATTAGACAAAGGCCCGGTAATATAATAATGCAGTACACGGTTACAAAGTTAGTTTGTAATTGACATTGGGAAGTGTCACTGCTATATGAATATTATCAAACATAGTTCCTGGTCAAGATTTGCTAACACGGGTCGGTTAGTCAAATCCGTTGAGACCAGTACATGTCGTATATCGAGACCTGGTCCGATGGTTTATCCCAATGAACCATGAGTCTATGGAGACTCGTATAGACGTGTAGGTGTTTATATTGGATAAACAATGAACGGCTCACCGAAGATTCTTAATAGATGGTACACCAACGTCAATAAGAATCTTCTCGGGTTGAGTAGCATAGTGGTCCTTCGACTTGAGACACCATTGTGGATGTATGAGACATCCTCCACACTTAGATGGCAGTCACGTCACCGATCTATTTAGATCATACCTCCGCCTGTTCGTTGGGTGTGGACCGATCCTCAGGATATCCTGTGTGTGTCAAGATAGGATCCGTCAGTTCTGTGTACAGAGCATAGGTAGTCCATATATAATTAGCAGTCCGTTAAATCTGTGGTCACAATATACATCGGAAGTAAGTTCCGAGTGTTATTTAGAGATTGCTAATAGATACGTCGACGAGATAATACCTATAGAGATTTGACGTTTACATCTATATCTCTGGGATTATCTGGATACCTGTGACGGGAGATTATACGTATGCAATGACCTCGACCTGTATGATTCAGTTAATTTATCTGTGATCGTCATAATCTACGGGTGGATAGATTATGGACACGAAATTGGATTTCGTGACGGATATACCTGAATCTAGAGAGTCTCAATAATGAAATATACTCGTAGAGCACTAGAGCAACACTAAGAAATAATATTGATTATTTATTAAGTCGTTTAAAGGTTAAACGCAAGATACATGCTAAAGGGACCCGATAGTCATTTAGTTAATTATTGTGTATTTACATTTAATACTTGATTAATTTAAATACACATTAATTAATAGTCAAATTGAGATATTTGACTAATATCCTAAATAAATATATGTATTTGGTATTTAATGTAAATATTATACATATATTTAATATATTTGTATTTGATTAATTAATTAATTATTTATTGTTAAATGATTAGATTAATTAAAATATAAATATCTTACATTAGGATATTGATTTAAATGGCTTAGTTGCCTTTGTTGACTAAGTTTTAAATATATAATAAAGTGTTTTTAGATATTTAATCAAGTTGATCAAACTTTAGTTAAATGAAATTGAAATGAAAAATTACCAAATACATGCTTGTATTTTCGGCCAAGGGTTTTTTGTTGCAAGTATATTTGTTTTCATTTCATCTTCATTTGATAACCTAATATATCTTAACCAAAAACTCCATTAAAAGAAAGCAAAGAATGGTAGAGAGAAAAGAAAGGAAAATCAAGAAAAGCTTGGAAAATAATAAGTATTTCCAACCTTCCATTAGAGAGTAATTGTTCCTCTTATTATGGGCAACATCTTGTGATGTTCTTGAGTTTTTCTATTCTTTATTCTTTGTATTTTTGATGGATAAATATTTGGTGAAAGTGTAGTGCATGTATAATGGAGGAAGCTTGTGACTAGTGTAGTTATAAGTATTCTTTTATGGTTTTGGAAATCTTGTAGCCAATCTAGAGTTGTTGACCCACTCTTAGATGACCTAGATTTGATCTTGAGTTGTTTCATTGTGTTGAGACTTTGATTGGATGGAAGAAACATGATTGAAGCATTGGATTTAACCAATTTGGTCTAATTTGTCCAATTTGATGAAATTGAAAAATTAGGGTTCATGACCAATTCCAAATTTGGGGCTTTTCATATATGTTGTGTATTTGGATGTGTATATGATGCATATAAAGTTTCATGTTGATTGGATTACATCTTGATGTTTTTTGAAGCATGAAATGACAAAGTGCACAAATGACACCCCTTTGGATGCATTCGGCCTTGATGAAGGAATTTGGGATTTTTGTGCTTTTGGTATTTGGTTTTGATGTTTTGAACATGATAAGTTCATCTTAGAAATGATTTAGAATCATTCAAAATTGATTAGATCAATTTCTCTAAGTCAGTGACATACTGCTTCAGGAAAGCATCGGCAACTCCCTCAAAATCTTCTTCACTTTCTTCTCCAACTGTGGATATAACACGAGAGCTCCTTCAAGCCGACATTCCAAACATTTTCTGCACTTGGCGCTGAGATAAGCCAACTGAACTCATGATGTAACAACTGTCGGAGATGCACCATTGGATCCCTTCCCCTGTTAAACTTCGCCATATCGGCATCTACTGTGCCAGTGTAGGCACTGCATTTTTACACATGAGTCCCTATGATGAGTCTCATTTTGGAGACACTACCTTTTAAGTCACGGAGGTCACGGGAAACGGACATCGGAAGGGGAAATTCAGATAAACAAGGTTCACTGTTTTCGTTCGTGCTACGTTCGTGTTTACGTTCGAACGTCAAACGGATTGCGGGCGTTCGTGCCGCGTTCGGAGGAAGCGTTCGAACGGTGTCGGTAATTCTGGTTTTGCTGCTAGCCTCACATCCAGCCCAATTAGCCCCCCAAAGCCCATAAAACACATCCCAATTTAAATAAATAAATATTAATTAAAACATTAACTAAATAATATAATAATTAAATTAATTAAATGATTAAATAAAACATATACCAAACATAAAATAAACAATTACCAACTTAAACTAAAATCATGCCTAAATTAAACAAATCACACACTAAATCAAAATATAATCATGCCTAATTAAAATCAATCAACCAATTATATTCCCAATCTAATAAGATTATTCCCAAACTTAAAATATTGTATTCCTAATCCAAGCCAATCAAATATCCAACCTTCCCTATCTAGCCAAGATTTGTCCCCCCTCAATCTTTGACTTCCCTTAACCAAACCAAATCAAATCTCTTGACTTCCTTAACCAAACCAAATCAAATTCCTTTCCTTGTCAAACCTAACCCTTTGCCTATAAAAAGAACCCTTCACCAACCTTCTCAACCCTAGCTAGCTAGTCTCTAACTCATACACAACACACATAAAAACTACAGGAAGAAGACACCCAAAAACAGTAAGCAAAAGATAAAGAGGAAATAGGAGCAGAACGGAGTTGGAGCCGCAAGCAAATCAGTAAAGACAACGAACGAGAACAGTGAACCAGTGAACCGGGAGAGTTGCGGAGCATCCACCCTTCCGACGATCGTGTACCATACATCCGAGAGGTGATTTAAAAGGTTAGACCTGAGGGTACCTTTTCATTAGTTTATATTCATTGTTTATTGAATTCTATTCGCATGAGAGTCGTCTATGAATGCATGTTGTGGTCTTTGAGTAGATAAATATGCATGAATTATGAGATGTAATATGTTGTGGGTATTGGATGAATGAGAGATGTGTCAACTCTCGCGGTATATCGGATGGAAACCCGGACATAAATTTCATAGCCGATTCCGAATGGACGGTAATATGATCTGTACTCGGGCCACAACTCCACGTACCGCTTGAGTAAACGGCACATCTCTCTTTCGTTGTGTTGCTTTTTGTTTATTTAGTTTTCTCTTGAATTCAATATATTGTTTATCTTTGTATGATTCAACCAAGCGCATGGGCTTAGTGAGTTAGTCCAAAGGTCCTCCATTTGTGAGACAAAGAGCCGAAAAGGCCACCTTCGTGACACTACTTCGCCGCGCCGGTTGATGTATGTTCGGTTGGACGCAAGATACGTTCAATCGAGCATACTTAGTTTGATATTATTATCTTCATTTTTGTATGTATAAGTCAATCGAGCGCATGGGCTTAGTAAGTGTGATGTGAGACCCCCTATGGGGAGGGGCTAAAAGCCCCCTTTTCCACAATGCTTTGCCGCGCCGGTTGACGTGTGTTCAGATTGGATGTGAGATGTGTTCAATCGGGCATACTTGGTTGATATGATTGGTTCTAGTCTTGTATGTGTGACGTGATGCGCATGGGCTTAGCATGTTGGTCTAAAGGTCCTCTCTTTGAGAGATCAAGAGCCCCAAAAGGTCACCTTTACGGCAGTGCTTCGCCGCGCCCCTTTATTTTCTATTTATTGCATCCTATTTCATGCATCAGGTCCGTGTCCGTTCGAACGCGTTCACGAACGCAACTCGAACGCGCATAAATTTTGCCTTATCATGCATCAGGTCTCATTTCGTTCGAACGCGTTTACGAACGCTACTCGAACGTGAGCATTCTGTTCATTTCCGTTCGAACGCGTTTACGAACGCTACTCGAACGTGAGCATTCTGTTTCATTTCCGTTCGAACGCGTTTACGAACGCTACTCGAACGTGAGCATTCTGTTTCATTTCCGTTCGAACGCGTTTACGAACGCTACACGAACGCGAATACACTGAACTGAGTCTTTTTCATTAGATTTCATGCATAGTTCCTAGTAGCTATCTCCACATGTATAAATGCAAATATGTTGATGTATTACAATTCATATGCTTGTGTCATGATAACATTTGGGTATTATTTCTTGCGGTATATCGGATGGAAACCCAGACGTAAATTCCGTAGCCGATTCTGAATGGACGGTAGTGCGGTCTGTACTTGGGCTACAATTCCACGTACCACTTGAAAAGTGTCCATATGTGTGCTTGTATGCTTACCATGTGTGCTTGTATGGATAATATGTGCGCTTGTGTTTTTTTCTGAATGTGATATGCAAGTAAAGTTGTATGCTAGTTGCTATCTTGATATATGTTAGCATGCAAATTTAAATGTAAGATATATGTGAAATGCGTACATGAGTTTTATTTCACACATGAGAATTTAGAAGCATGATACTATTGGAAATAAGTGTTACTTAAGCTTAGTTAAATTATTACATGAATCCTTTCATTACAAGTGACATAAGTAAGGGACCATTCCGAACCCAACGGTTTGAGGTCTTCCCTTGCGAGGGGTGAGTGCGGCCTTAAATCTTTGTCCCGGTTCACACCGGGTGGCGACTCCATGTTATGTAATCCTTCCCAACTAGGCCGCGAGCCTAGGAACGGCGTCGCTCAGTTTCTGTGTCCCACAGTCTGGCGACTCCACTGGGGATAGAGAATTGGCCCCGAAATATTGACTTGTGATGTTTGGATTTGTGTTTTAATTGACCGTGTCTATAGTGGATAAAGTAAGGGTTTAATTAAAGGCATTTTTGGGCTAGGTAATGGTTTGGTGTCTTCCTTCATTCACTACCTTTCTAGAAGGAAAAGCTGTGAAGGCACCTAGATAGCCATCTACTTGTAGCCTATTGTGGTGGACTAATTTGGAGGACTCGTTGTTTATTCCTGACAACAAGCGATAAGAGCCTAAGAGGCTTGGGTATTTAAGTGAGCCTCGCTCCACCTTCCCTCTGGGGGATCTACAACGGGAAATCCATTTGACAGTCCGTCACACACCATAGCTCATTGGCACGTACCTTAGTGTATAAAAAAGGGTGCGCTCACTTGGTTGCTCGAACCCTTGAGTGGGGAGACCTAGTTGTGGGCCATCCTTCGCCGGTGAGAGCCTTTGTCTATACTCTTACTAACCCACCTATAGACCGGGTTGGCTAAAGTAGCAATTATTTCCTTGAGTATGTGCTTGTGGACCATCCTCATTTGGATGCAGTTGGACTATTGTCAGAAATGCGGGCTTGCTGGGCCATTTAAACTGGGGCAAGTTCGCACCGTATGACTATTAGGCCAAAAGCTTCTGAAATATTGATGGGCCACTTTGTAAAAATTATTATGTCATGTTTGCATCATCTTGCTTGTGTTTGAGAACATCGTTGTTTGGATCCATTTGGACCACTTATCATGGGATATGGGCTTGTTGGGCCATTTAAACTGGGACAAGAACACATCTTATGACGATTGGGCCAAAAGGTTTCTAAATAACAATGGGCCATTTTATGATTGTGTTCGGAATTTTATCATTTGGATTTAGTTGGGCTCTTTGCCATAAGACATGAACTCGTTAGGCCATTTAAACTGGGACGGGTTCACTCTTATGACAGTTGTCCCAAAAACTTCTAAAATGATAATAGGCCGATTTGTTTGAGAATTTTATTTGATTTAATATATATTTATATACTTCTTATGCACATCATGCATACATACATCATGTTAACCCTTGTGTTCTGAAAGCCATCATAGATTCCCGTTGGGTTAGAAAAAAGGGAAGACTCACCAAAATACCGAGAACAGACATGAGTGAATCAGATACTGAGGTATCCCGGATAGATCAGTTGGAAAGTGGCTTCGCCAAGATTACTGAACAGTTGCAAGCCTTGACTGCTGCCATGACAAATATGGCTGTGCCCCGTGCTGGGGAGAATTCAGAGAATGTAAGGCGCGAGAAGCCTCCGAATGGGTTGGGGGATGATATCCCCGCTTTTGATGATGATAATGCAGAGTATGCAACAGACAGAGTGATTGGGTCTCAGGCCGAGATACAGAAACTCAGGGATCAGGTTGAATCCGTTACCCGCAAGATGAGGGGTAAGAATGAAGATTTGCTAGACTATGAGACAATGAAGTTTGAGGAGCAGTTGCCAGCGCAGTTTAAGATGCCGGATTTGGCTAAGTTCAATGGGAATGGAGATCCGAGGGTGCATCTCCGTCAGTATGTGTCTGTTATGAGTTCAGTTGGCCTGTCTCAGCGCCAAGTCCAAAAGATTTTGGGATGTCACTCGAGGGGGCACCTGTGGTTTGGTATCATAGCCTTGAGAAGAAGGTTAAGGAAGATTGGAAGGAACTAGCTGATGCTTTTCTGAAGCAGTATGTTACAGACTTGGAGATTGATTTGTCACTTCGAGATTTGGAGAACACTAAGCAGAAGCCGGAGGAGAGCTTCAAAGAGTATGTGGACCGCTGGAGGAGCCAGCTTCTGAAGATGCAGACCCGGCCCTCAGAAAAGGACCAGATCAAAATGATCATCAAGGGCACCAAGCCCTCTATTTATGGCAAACTGAGGAGAATGACCTCCATGATTGCAGACTTTCGGCAGTTGAGGGAAACTGTCATGGATATTGAGGAAGAAGAGGCCGAGAATAGAAAATTCTATGGTCTAAACAGGAAGCCCATTGGGGGACATTCAGGGACTATGCCTGCTACTGCTGAAGTCACTGCCATTAAGAACAGACGATTTTCTAACCTTGGTAAGCCTCTTTCAAAGGTATTCGAAAAGCTGAAGGCACATGGACTCTTAAAACCTTTGGAACCTAGGCCCATTCCAAATCCTGTGCCACCTCACATGAACTTAAACTTATACTGTCACTTCCACCAAGAAAAAGGCCATGACACCGACAACTGCGCCCGCCTCAGGCATGAAATCCAAAACCTCATCGATGCCCATACAATACCCGACCCAGAAAAAGAACAACCCAACGCACACAGAAATCCCCTGCCCAACTACATGATCAACTCTGGCCTACCCGAAACCCTTGTCCTCCAAACTCTCAACCACTCAGCTTCATAGGAATAAGGGATAACAATGGTGAAGAACCATGGGCTGAAGAAGAAGGCACTGTTGTTTCTCCTAGTTTATCTTGCACTTTTAATAAAGACATTGATTTTGTTCGAACGTTTCCTCAACATTAATAAAGGCGATCATTTCATTTATCTGCCTAAGACTATTACTTTCAAACTTGCAACATGAGTGTGTTCAATCTTGGTAATATGATACTCAGAACACGGGGAATCCTCGAATAAACAAGCAGGGGGGCAGTGAGAGCATCAGACTTGGAAGGGAATTAGTTCACCAAGCCGATCAGCGTAGACAGATTAAAGCGGTGGCTTGCCTGAGGAAAGGAAGACTGAGCAGTCACCAAGAGAATTGGCAGAAGACCTAACCCGACGGGATAGGAACATTCATGCATGCATACACGTAACACATTTTGCATCCTTTTGTGTTTGTTTTGTGTTCACAGGTTTTAAAGAATAAGAAAAGCGGCAAAGAACAAGCTAATCAGAAACGGTAAAAAGCACAGTATCAGATTCAGGTAATGATTCCAGGGCGAGGCCCCATCAGTATCAGTCTGGGGGCGAGGCCCATATCAGTATCAGCCCAGGGGAAGAAGCCTCATATCAGTATAAGTTTGAGAACAAAGCTCAAGGGGAAGAAAGCCTCATGTCAGTACAGTTCGGGAACAAAGCCCAGGGGAATAAAGCCTCATATCAGTACAGTTCGGGAACAAAGCCCAGGGGAATAAAGCCTCATATCACACAGTTCGGGAAGAACAAAGCCCAAGGGAATAAAAGCCTATATCAGTATAGTTTGAGAACAAAGCTCAAGGGGAAGAAAGCCTCATGTCGGTATAGTTCGGGAATAAAGCTCAGGAGGAATAGAGCCTCATCTCAACAGTTCGGGAATAAAGCTCGGGAGGAATAAAGCCTCATCTCAACAGTTCGAGAATAAAGCTCGGGAGGAATAAAGCCTCATCGCAACAGTTCGGGAACAAAGTACAGGGGAATATAGCCTCATCTCAATACAGTTCGGGAATAAAGCCCACAGTCCAAACAATCATGGAATAAAGCCCTATCTCTACACAGTCAGCAGTTCGGGAATAAAGCTCGGAGGAATAAAGCCTCATCTTAACAGTTCGGGAATAAAGCTCGGGAGGAATAAAGCCTCATCTCAATACAGTTCAGGAAGGAACAGGCCGAGAATGGCACTCCAAGAATGGAAGCACGGTTCGGGAATGAACCAGGGTCGCAGCACCTCACCACCAAATCAAAGCAACTCAACACATGGTAAGTCAAGTGGCAGCTGGCGAGCCAGGTAAGTAGAAATGCATTGCATAACTTTGATAGGATTGTCACTGTTGCACATTACACAAGTCCCATCAAAGTGGGGGCGACTGTAGGCACTGCATTTTTACACATGAGTCCCTATGATGAGTCTCATTTTGGAGACACTACCTTTTAAGTCACGGAGGTCACGGGAAACGGACATCGGAAGGGGAAATTCAGAATAAACAAGGTTCACTGTTTTCGTTCGTGCTACGTTCGTGTTTACGTTCGAACGTCAAACGGATTGCGGGCGTTCGTGCCGCGTTCGAGAAGCGTTCGAACGGTGTCGGTAATTCTGGTTTTGCTGCTAGCCTCACATCCAGCCCAATTAGCCCCCCAAAGCCCATAAAACACATCCCAATTTAAATAAATAAATATTAATTAAAACATTAACTAAATAATATAATAATTAAATTAATTAAATGATTAAATAAAACATATACCAAACATAAAATAACAATTACCAACTTAAACTAAAATCATGCCTAAATTAAACAAATCACACACTAAATCAAAATATAATCATGCCTAATTAAAATCAATCAACCAATTATATTCCCAATCTAATAAGATTATTCCCAAACTTAAAATATTGTATTCCTAATCCAAGCCAATCAAATATCCAACCTTCCCTATCTAGCCAAGATTTGTCCCCCCTCAATCTTTGACTTCCCTTAACCAAACCAAATCAAATCTCTTGACTTCCCTTAACCAAACCAAATCAAATTCCTTTCCTTGTCAAACCTAACCCTTTGCCTATAAAAAGAACCCTTCACCAACCTTCTCAACCCTAGCTAGCTAGTCTCTAACTCATACACACACACATAAAAACTACAGGAAGAAGACACCCAAAAACAGTAAGCAAAAGATAAAGAGGAAATAGGAGCAGAACGGAGTTGGAGCCGCAAGCAAATCAGTAAAGACAACGAACGAGAACAGTGAACCAGTGAACCGGGAGAGTTGCGGAGCATCCACCCTTCCGACGATCGTGTACCATACATCCGAGAGGTGATTTAAAAGGTTAGACCTGAGGGTACCTTTTCATTAGTTTATATTCATTGTTTATTGAATTCTATTCGCATGAGAGTCGTCTATGAATGCATGTTGTGGTCTTTGAGTAGATAAATATGCATGAATTATGAGATGTAATATGTTGTGGGTATTGGATGAATGAGAGATGTGTCAACTCTCGCGGTATATCGGATGGAAACCCGGACATAAATTTCATAGCCGATTCCGAATGGACGGTAATATGATCTGTACTCGGGCCACAACTCCACGTACCGCTTGAGTAAACGGCACCATCTCTCTTTCGTTGTGTTGCTTTTTGTTTATTTAGTTTTCTCTTGAATTCAATATATTGTTTATCTTTGTATGATTCAACCAAGCGCATGGGCTTAGTGAGTTAGTCCAAAGGTCCTCCATTTGTGAGACAAAGAGCCGAAAAGGCCACCTTCGTGACACTACTTCGCCGCGCCGGTTGATGTATGTTCGGTTGGACGCAAGATACGTTCAATCGAGCATACTTAGTTTGATATTATTATCTTCATTTTTGTATGTATAAGTCAATCGAGCGCATGGGCTTAGTAAGTGTGATGTGAGACCCCCTATGGGGAGGGGCTAAAAGCCCCCTTTTCCACAATGCTTTGCCGCGCCGGTTGACGTGTGTTCAGATTGGATGTGAGATGTGTTCAATCGGGCATACTTGGTTGATATGATTGGTTCTAGTCTTGTATGTGTGACGTGATGCGCATGGGCTTAGCATGTTGGTCTAAAGGTCCTCTCTTTGAGAGATCAAGAGCCCCAAAAGGTCACCTTTACGGCAGTGCTTCGCCGCGCCCCTTTATTTTCTATTTATTGCATCCTATTTCATGCATCAGGTCCGTGTCCGTTCGAACGCGTTCCCGAACGCAACTCGAACGCGCATAAATTTTGCCTTATCATGCATCAGGTCTCATTTCCGTTCGAACGCGTTTACGAACGTACTCGAACGTGAGCATTCTGTTTCATTTCCGTTCGAACGCGTTTACGAACGCTACTCGAACGTGAGCATTCTGTTTCATTTCCGTTCGAACGCGTTTACGAACGCTACTCGAACGTGAGCATTCTGTTTCATTTCCGTTCGAACGCGTTTACGAACGCTACACGAACGCGAATACACTGAACTGAGTCTTTTTCATTAGATTTCATGCATAGTTTTCCTAGTAGCTATCTCCACATGTATAAATGCAAATATGTTGATGTATTACAATTCATATGCTTGTGTCATGATAACATTTGGGTATTATTTCTTGCGGTATATCGGATGGAAACCCAGACGTAAATTCCGTAGCCGATTCTGAATGGACGGTAGTGCGGTCTGCACTTGGGCTACAATTTCACGTACCACTTGAAAAGTGTCCATATGTGTGCTTGTATGCTTACCATGTGTGCTTGTATGGATAATATGTGCGCTTGTGTTTTTTTCTGAATGTGATATGCAAGTAAAGTTGTATGCTAGTTGCTATCTTGATATATGTTTAGCATGCAAATTTAAATGTAAGATATATGTGAAATGCGTACATGAGTTTTATTTCACACATGAGAATTTAGAAGCATGATACTATTGGAAATAAGTGTTACTTAAGCTTAGTTAAATTATTACATGAATCCTTTCATTACAAGTGACATAAGTAAGGGACCATTCCGAACCCAACGGTTTGAGGTCTTCCCTTGCGAGGGGTGAGTGCGGCCTTAAATCTTTGTCCCGGTTCACACCGGGTGGCGACTCCATGTTATGTAATCCTTCCCAACTAGGCCGCGAGCCTAGGAACGGCGTCGCTCAGGTCCTGTGTCCCACAGCCAGCAACTGTTCTTCGAAGTCAGTGTGTCATAATCCAGCAAATCCTCATTCTTACCCCTCATCTTGCGGGTAACTGACTCAACCTGATCTCGGAGCTTCTGTAACTCTGCATGAGACCCAGATACTCTGCCTGCTGTATACTATGCCATATCATCATCAAAAGTGGGGGTATCATCCCTCAATCTGTTCGGAGGTTCCTCTTGTCTTACATCCCCAGAACTACCCCCAGCACGAGACCCGGCTATACAAGCCACAGCAGTAGTCAAAGCCTGCAACTGTCAGTGACCTTGGCGAGACTGTTCTCTAACTGATCCATACGGGACACCCCATTATCAGATTCACTCATACTTGTTCTTTTAGTGAGTCTTGTCCCTTCTCTAACCCAAACGGTATCTATGTTGTCTTTTTGAGACATAGACGGTGTTAACATGATATATGTATGCATGATGTGTATGAGATGCATGTAACATATATAACATATTAAATCAATTAAAATTTTCAAACAAATCGGCTCGTTACCATTTTAGAATCTTTCGGGCTATTGTCACAGGAGTGAACCCATCACAGTTTAAATGACCCAACGAGTTCACATCTTATGACAAGAAGCCCAACTAAATCCAAATGGTAATGTTCCGAACACAAGCACAAAGTGGTCCATCAACACTTAGACGCCTTTGGCCCAATAGTCATGAAATACGTCATTGTCCCAGTTTAAATGACCCAACAAGCCCATATCTCATGACAAATGGTCCAAATGGATCAAACGACGATGTTCCCCAACACAAGCATAGAAGAAAGATAATGCAAACATAACGTAATAATTTCTACATAATGGCCCATCAACATTTCAGAAGCTTTGGGCCTCATAGTCATACGGTATGAATTCCCCAGTTTAAATGGCCCAGCAAGTCCGTATTTCTGACAATAGTCCAACTGCATCCAAATGAGGATGGTCCACAAGCACATATTCAAGGAAATAATTGTTACTTGAGCCAACCCGATCTATGGGTGGGTTAGCAAGAGTATAGACAAAGGCTCTCACAGGCGAAGGATGGCCCACAACTAGGTCTCCCCACTCAAGGGTTCGAGCAACCAAGTGAGCGCACCCTCTTTTACACACTAAGGTACGTGCCAACGAGCTATGGTGTGTGACAGACTGTCAAATGGATATTATATTCAAGAATACACAAGCACACATACTAACCACACAAGCACACATGTGAGCACTTTCTCAAGTGGTACGTGAAATTGTATCCCAAGTACAGACCGTACTACCGTCCATTCGGAATCGGCTACGGAATTTATGTCTGGGTTTCCATCCGATAAACCACAAGGATAATACTCAAATGTTATCATGACATAAATATATGAATTGTAATACATTAAACACATTGTATTCATACATGTGGGGATAGCTACTAGGGAAAATATGTATGAAATCTAATGAAAATGACTCAGTTCAGTGGGTGTGCGTTCGCGTAGCGTTTGAAAACGCGATCGAATGGTAAACAGAAAGTTAGCGTTCGTGTAGCGTTCGAGAACGCGTTCGAACGAAACCTGACCTGATGCATGATAAGACTAAGAAAGTGCGTGTGCGTTCACGTAGCGTTCGAGAACGCGTTCGAACGGTAAACAGAAGATTCGCGTTCGTGTAGCGTTCGAGAACGCGTTCGAACGGAACATGACCTGATGCATGATAAGACTAAGAAAGTGCGTGTGCGTTCACGTAGTGTTCGAGAACGCGTTCGAACGGTAAACAGAAGGTTCGCGTTCGAACGGAATCTGACCTGATGCATGCAACATAAAGAATAAAGACAATAATATCAAGCTCAGTATGCCCGATTGAACGTATCTTGCATTCAACCGAACACACATCGACCGGCGCGGCAAAGCATCGTGGTAAAGGGCTTTAACCCCTCCCCGTAGGGGATCTTTCATTCCACTTACTAAGCCCGTGCGCTCGATTGAATCATGCATACATAGAATTAAAAGTAATATTATCAAACTTAGTATGCCTGATTGAACGTATCTTGCATTCAACCGAACACACATCGACCGGCGCGGCAAAACATCGTGGTAAAGGGCTTTAACCCCTCCCCGTAGGGGATCTTTCATTCCACTTACTAAGCCCATGCGCTCGATTGAATCATGCATACATAGAATTAAAAGCAATAATATCAAACTAGCATGCCCAATTGAACGTGTCTTGCATTCAACCGAACACACATCAACCGGCGCGGTGAAGCATCGTGGTAAAGGGCTTTAACCCTTTCCCATAGGGGATCTTTCATTCCACTTACTAAGCCCATGCGCTCGATTGAATCATACGTAAATAAGCAACATGCAGAATTCAAGTGACGAAAAATAAATAAATAAATCAAAGTAACATGAAACAAAAGAATGTGCCGTTTATTCAAGCGATATGTGGAGTTGTATCCCAAGTACAGACCGCACTACCGTCCATTCGGATTCGGCTACGGAATTTACGTCTGGGTTTCCATCCTATATACCGCAAGAGACGACACTCTTTCATTCATCCAATACCCACAACATACATCATACACAAACAAGATTCAACAAATAATTAAAATACAATCAAAATAAATAACAAAAATCAAATAAAGATGAGTGTGAAAAGTACCATCAGATCTAACCTTTTAAGTCGTCTTCGGACTTGCGTTTCACGGAGATCGGAATGGTTAAAAGCTCCTTACTCTTCCGGTTCACTGGTTTAGCGCCTTAGCTCACTGTTTTGCTGTTTTCCTTGCTGTTTGGCCTCCGTTTTGCTGCTATTTCCTCTGTATTTTCTGCTCGCTGTTCAGGTCACTGTTTTGATGTTTCAATGGATTGTTTTAGGTGTTCTTTGTGGGTTTTATGTTACTGTTTTATGGATAATTTTCGGTGTATGTAGCTGATGTTTTGATGGTTATAGGGGTTGTGAATGGCTTTTGTATTTTCGGTAATATGAGGGTGTTTGAGGGCTTGTTGTTTTCGGTAATATGAGGGTGGGGGTGAAGATAATTGTTTGTTATTTCTCCTGTGATTTGCGTGTGATGTCTAGTGTTTCTTGCTGTAATTTTCGTGTGAGTTGTGTGTATGAGCTAGAGAGTGCATGTCTTGGTTATGGGTTGTTTATATAGAGAAGGGTTAGGGCTGCACCTTGTCTCACAAGGAAGGGATTTTGGCATTAAAATGAGGATTTTATTTGGTGTTGAGCAATGAAAGTCAAAGATTGAGGGGGGACAAAATTGGTTTAGAATAGGAAGTCAATATCTTTAATTTGTTATGATTGATTTTAATTAGGCATGACATCCTTTTAATTTAGTATGTGATTTGTTTAGTTAGGAAGTTAATAAATTTGATTTATCTTTATTAGGTATGATTATATTTTATGTTTTATTTAATTGGTAAATGGTTTAAATATTTTATTTAATATTTAATGTTTAATTTAATTAAATTGGGATGTGTTTTATGGGCTTTGGGGGGCTAATTGGGCTGGGGTGCGAGGCTAGCAGTAAAATCAGGAAATATCGACTCCGTTCGAACGCCCATTCGAACGCTACACGAACGTCCGCAATCTGTCTGACGTTCGAACGAGGTAACGAACGCAGCACTAACGAAGACAGTGAACTTGTGAAATGAACTTGATGACGTACTTATTCTGAATTTCTCCTTCCGACCTCCGTTTCCCGCAATATCCTTAGCTAAAAAGGTAGTGCCTCCAACTGAGACTCATCATCGGGTTTTACATGCGAAAATGCAATGCCTACACTACCAAAACTCCTCCTAAAGAACTCTAAAGGATTAAGGATTTTGGGTTAAGTTGTGTTGAAGGTTTAACAAAGATGGAATCTCACCATTAACAAAGAATAATGGAAGATAAAAAGTCTTCAATGGTGGATTCAAAGTAAGTTGAAAGCTTATAGAGGTTTTGGCTCAAGGGAAATATGTTTCAACTACTGGGCATGGCGGCTAAGGGTTATATTTATAGGTAGGGTAAAAGTCTAGGGTTTTGCAAAGTAAAAAGGCTCAAAATCGCGTTCAGATTGCGGTTGCGTTCGAACGGTTACTCGAACGCACCACGAACGCGCCCTTTATGTGAAGACTCGTTCGAACGCCACTCGAACGCACAACGAACATGAGCTCTCTGGAATGAGCTCGTTCGAACCCAATAAGAAAGTGACTCGAACGTTTGCTCTCTGGAATGATCCCGTTCGATCCCAATGAAGAACGTGCCACTAATGCAACACGTTCTTCACTAACGCCAACGTTCGAACACTGCAACGAACGCACCACGAACTCATGTATGATGCACAATAGCCAAAAACCAGTCCAATTGTACCAAGATTTTCATGATAGATTACAACTCAATTGAACTTGTTTTGTCACGGACACATGCCAATAAAAATGGAACTAACATAGAGAACGACTTATGCCCTGCAATAACAAAAAAAAATACGTTATGAGTTTATAAGATAGATTATACTCTTAATTCAATACTAATAAGTTAATTTATACTTTCAATCAATACTTCATATCAAACGATTTTGATGGATGATCACATTAGCAAACTTCCAGATGATATTCTTGCAAATGTTTTGTATCACTTGACCATAAGACAGTAAGAACAAGCAAACTATCAAGTAGATAGAGATATTTTGTGGAAGGGTTTCACTGGTTATTTGAACTTTAGCCAATACATATTTCCATCATTAAATCATAACAGGAGATGTTCATGAATATTTTGTCATGTTCAAGAAAATCAAAGCATACCATTCTCATGATATTGTCTTGTTATTGAGTCTTTAAGTGTTACACACTCGATCATTCTGACGAGTCTTGAAGTTTCCGGTCCATTACTCAAGTTGAAACACTTAAAGTTAGAATCCGTGGACAGTTTGGAGGATCGTGAACTGCATGCCCCAAATCTCTTATCTTTCGAATGTTCAAGAACATTGATACCTGTTTCTTGTTTCTTTCAGAAATGTTCCAAATCTTGTTGAGGTGTCTTTTAGGGGCTTTTTAAGTAGTACAAAATTTAACTAAGATACTAAATCTTAAGCAAAATTTTAAATTGAATTTTAACTTTGATATATTAAGGTATGTTTGGATATGATTTTAAACTAGATTTGTATTAACTTCTCGGACTAAATTTCAACTTTAATACATTAAAACTTTAAGTGTAATATATCATAGTAGGTTTGGAGTAAGGATGGCAAAAAAAAAAAAAAGGGTCCCACCTAAGGGTCTTTTTTGGCTTGGGCAAAAAAGTATGAGCCATGCCCACCCCCGATTTTTATTAATTTTAATTATATAAAATATTTTTTAATTCTAAATACATCGATTTATAACTAAATTTTTAAAGTTTAATACAAACAAAACTAAAAATATAACTTCTTAATTTTTTATTTTAAAGTATTAAAAAATTCAAACAAAAATAATTATTCATGACGAGCCCGAAACGGGCTCGAGTATGGCCCAACTCGACATCTTCTGAGCCTGGTTCGGCCCGTTGCCACACTTAATTTGGAGTATGTTTTCAAATTTAATAAGAGCTAGGTTTGGAATGGATTCTCGTACTAGACTTTGAGTTTAATACACCAAAGCAAATTTAATCGATTTTTAACTTTGATATGAAGAACTATGCTTAGAGAAAATTTTCTAACTAGACTTCAATTTTAATACATCAAATGATCAAACAAAGTAGATTTAGATTATATTTTCAATTTGATGCATAAGTAAGTTTAGAGCAATAATTAGAGCTGATTTTCAACTTGTGGTACATTGATTATGGTTTGGAGCGGATTTTCATATTAAACCCATTCGTACACGTGGATGAATATGCCTAATGATGTGTTTACTTGATGGATTATGGAATGAGAATAGATGAATGAGAATAAAAAAAGTGTTTACTTAGTAAAAACTAAAATGTGAATGTGAATGAAAATGTGGACCCTACCTAAAATAGGGAATGAGGAATGAGATTCCCATTCCCATGACCTCATGGAAATGAGACTCTCCTTCCTTAAACTAACATTTTTATCCTTGAAAAAAATGATAAAATCACATTTTTATCTTTTATTAGGATTCACTCTCTTGCATATCAACAGTTTATCAACCCCTACTCCTGCACGCCACCACCATCATCCTCCATCATTTTATCCAGAATCTTGATTCTTAAAGTCAAGATCTTATAAACCACTTTTTGAAAATCAACAACAAGGTAAGTTCTTAATTTTTTGAATTTTTTATTTCTCTTTTTAAAGTCATTCACTATTTTTTTTTTCTTTTTTGGAATAAAATTAATCAATTCATTTAAAATTAGTTTTATAATATATGTTTTATTTTTAAAAATATTCAATGTATATTATTTGTATAATATATATATATATATATATATATATATATATATAAATTAAAAACACATAATTTTAATTAATGGTAATTTTGTAATTTATTAACAATCCATTCCGATTCCAAGACAAAGTAAACACATCAATGGAAATACTATTTGATTTCGATTCTGATTCCTGCAACTAAGTAAACAATTGATTATGATTCCGATTCATCATTCCGATTCCAGTCCATTCCGATTACAGCTCAGTCCGATTCTAAGTATGTAAACACACCATAAATTGTGTTGATTACGATATCACATTATTAGTACACTTATAATAATAATAATAATAATAATAATAATAATAAAAAAAGTTTAAGTTGATTCAGTTAAATTTCTCCTTTTCGATTTGATTCAAAAATAAGAGAAAATCTACAATGCAACAGAGGTATCACGTCATCCATGCAACAAACCAATCATACATTGCCACACGTGTTAAAAAATTAAAAAACAACTAAAAAATAGGTATTAGATTATACATGTCATTTTCTAATTCGTTGATGGTATCAGTATCATATCACTCATACCTCCGTTGCACTAAAGAATTACTCCAAAAATAATATCCAAAATAAACTAGTATTTGCAGGATTAGTGAATTAATTAACCGTTTGATTCTCAATTATTCATTTGAGTTATAATTAACTGGACAGCCTAGCCACCTTGGTCCAACTCGGCTACTCATGGTGAGAAGGTGCAACAGTGGTATGAGTGATGTGTTATCACAAGCGAATTAAAAGATGACATGTCACTTATTTTTAGTTGTTTTTTAAATTTCTAACACGCGTGACAGTGGATGATTGATCTGTTGTATGAATACCGTGGTACCACTGTTTAAGATTTTCTCCGTACTCCTGGGCTTCTTTCAACGACTCACATATAAAGCTCTAGATTTCATTTCAGATTTCAATTGTCAGCGGGACTTTCTGCGATCTCTCGCTCCACTCTGAGAGATAGAGAGAGGACGCAGTGATTGGCGGGTCTCTAATTTTTCCCGGCACACGCAAGGTACATATCAGTACATAATAATTTGGGAATCAACTTTAGATTCGATATGATTTTGTTTGACTCAGGATCTTAAATTTAACATTCCTTGCTGATTCAATTTATTTCAAAGAATTTTCCACTGATATTACGATATGGGTTTTATGGAATTTCCTGCTTGATCGATTTCTAAAGCAAGCAGGATCTGAAACCTATACTGGGATTGCAATTTGTTGAGGGGGTGATTATTTTAATAATGGAACCTAAATCACCTTCGAAACAGAAGCTCTCAATGACTGAATTCGCTTTATTTAAACGGGTATTAAGGGTATGTACAATTGTATTAGCTGTAGTGTTGCTATTTGTTGGTGTATTTTATGTGTTTGAAAAGGGGAGAGCTTATAATCTAGTAAGTGGCTCGTATTATACTGTAGTTGTAGATTGTGGAAGCACTGGAACACGAGTGAATGTGTATGAATGGAAAACGAGAGATGCAGAGAGTGAGAATCTGCCGGTTTTGGTGGGTTCTTATCCAGATAACTCAACCAAGAGTTTGCTTTGGAAAGATTCTTGTCAGTACCATTGCATGCAGACTGAGCCGGGTTTGGATAAGTTTATTGGTAATGCTTCGGGAGTGAGGGCATCTTTGGAACCGTTGATTTTGTGGGCAGAGCAGTTGGTACCAATTGAGAGACACAGAGAGACTCCTATATTTGTGCTAGCTACTGCTGGACTAAGGAGGCTGACAGTCGAGGATGCTAGGTGGATTTTGGATGATGTCGAGACTGTTGTAAAGGAACACTTGTTTATATATAAGAAGAGTTGGATAAGGGTTTTGAGTGGGAAAGAGGAAGCTTACTTTGGTTGGGTTGCTTTGAATTATAAAATGGGGAGTCTTGGAAATTCGTCGAGGACACCCACCTTGGGGCTTCTGGATCTGGGAGGTTCATCACTGCAGGTTGTGATGGAAGACGATGGCACAGGAGATGATGAGCACTTGATAAGATCGGAGATTGGCTTGATTAAATATCGTGTATTAGCATACTCGCTGCCAGCATTTGGTTTGAATGCAGCATTTGATAGGGCAGTTGCTATGCTTAGCCAAGTACAGACACCCAGAGAAGGTGGAGGTGACCGACTTGAAATAAGGCATCCCTGTCTCAGTTCTTATTTTTTGCAAAATTATACTTGCAATGGTTGTCTTGGGCTAAATGTTGCTGAAGGAAATTTGAGTAGTCAAGTGAAGAAAACTGCATTCACTTATACTTATCTGATTGGAGAGCCAAATTGGGAGGAATGCAAGGGGATTGCAAGGGCCGTTGCCATCAATTCAAGCAATTCAGATTGGTCACAGCCGACAAGGGGTGTAAAGTGCAAATCCAGCTCGTCCTCTTCTGACAGTAAGTTTTGAAGCATCACAATACTTAATTTTGCAATCACGTGTCACAATCTTAATATCTGTAAATACATGATGCCAAACTTCTGAATAGTCATTTGCTATGCATACTTTCCCCTTGATAACAATATTCTTATGATTGGATCTCCAAATATGCAGCAGAAGAATAACGCCTCATTTGAATTTTAAGACTAAATGCAACCTGCGAAATGCAACTTTTTCAATGTTTTCTGACTTGTTTGCTTTCCATTCATGTATGCATTGACACTATGAAAACCAAGTCAGTGATTGATAGGGTAGTCTTGAAGCAAAACATTCTGTGATTAGTCTTTGTAATGAATGAGTTAAATAATTAACCAAGATTTTCTTTCTGAACCAGTTATGTATTTGTCATGAATGTTATTTTATGTCTTAGCTGTGCCTATAGGATGCTTGCTCTTTTTTGCCCCATTGATAGGATGGGCAGGATTTTGTAACTGATAGCTTTCTTCCATTATGCAGGCAGAAATATACTTAATTTGACAGCTGTCAACCACCCAACTGGACGGTTTCATGCTTTATCAGGATTTTTTGTTGTTTACAACAAATTAAACTTGAAATCAAGAGCTAATTTGACAAGAATATTGGACAGAGGCCAGCAGTTATGTTCAAGATGGTGGACTGATTTAAACAAAGCTGCTGGACAATATTGTTTTCAGGTGCCTTATATGACATCACTCATTCAGGAAGCTCTATGTGTTGGTGATGCAGAGATCATATTTGGTCCTGCGGATCTTTCTTGGACATTAGGTGCTGCACTGATTGAAGGGAAATATTTATGGAAAAGCAGTACCAGAGCTCATACGTCCTTTCCACTTCTTAAGAAAACTGAGCTCATATCATCTCCCATATTTGTTTTTGGTTTCCTTCTCTTTATTCTATTTATTGTATATTGCAGTCAAATCAAGCTGCCTATGCCAGGCAGGAAGCGTCCTGCTGTTGCAGCATCTTTGCCATCTTATATTCATAAAAAACGCCGGCCTAACTAACATTTGGCGACAGCAGCACAGATTTAAGAGATCTAGTGAGTATACCATTGTTATACCATTTAAATTTTCAATTCATTCATTCTTTTAGGTCTCAGAATTTCTTGAAAAAATTGTTGTACCCATTGGATATTTGGTAGTGACAATCAATTTTGTTTGATGGGTTTGAGTTGCAAGAATGATTGTATTTTGTTGTTCCTATGTTTGATGTGAAAAGTTTACCACCCCATCATCTTTTCTCTTGTCTTTCCAACCATCCATTGCCACCAGGTCCCTGCTACGGGCATCATCTAAGCAGAAACAATAATCAAGCGTCGATTTCTCTCTATACAAATAAACATTGTGATTAATTACTAGTATTCTTCACAGTAAACACCAACGTTTGAGTAAATACAAAGTACCATCTAGTTTACATAGACTTTCATTACATATACATACAGATAGGAGTATTGAGAATACATTCATTCAAGTTTAGCTCAATCATTCTGCAATATCTCTATTCAATATGAAGCTATGACTCTGGGTTTGCAACTGTCTATTCCAGAAACATCAATGTCCACCCAAATTTCATTAACAAGGCAGATGACCTGGAATGGAGAATTATACTGTGCAATGGAGTAAGCATATCCACTGTCAGAAGAAGTAGAGTTGACCCAAGGAGACCTCCTCAAGCTGGTGGCAAGTTTCTCTGCCTCTTTCACGATGATTTCATCAACTGCAAATCCAGAAAACTTCCTGACTGCAACACAGTGACTGTCCCATTCAAAGGGTTTCAGATGAAGTTCTGGTAAGGGAGTTGGCGGGTCAGCTTGGAACTTCGTAGGCAAGTACAAACTGACAACATAAGCAGATGAGTGAAGAGGACCTGCTTCTGGAACTATGCTTGTCACAACAGGAGACGTAATTGCAATTCGAGAGTAGTTTAGATTGGCACCTTCAATATACTGGAACAACCTGTAAGAACAAGAGGAAGAAAGAATTATGCAAATCAGAAGACGACAACTATCATGTTTGGTCGAATTACCTACATTTTTTTTAAGGTTTGGATGAGTGACTACTGGCATAAAGCGACCAATCAAGCAAGCTGCGTCAGGCTACTAATCAACCTAGCTTCTTTAACTTAATGGCCATTGATTAGGGATAATAATAAGCTGGACATGCGCTGCCATTCAGGTCGGGCTCTAGATGTTTAACACAGTGCCAAGTTACTCGTCTTTTGGAATTTCGTAGAAGAGGTTAATTGGGATGACAATATCCATATCCGATCTGTTTAATAAATAAAAAAAATTTCTCCATATTTGGATGTCACTAATCCTCTAATCAACCGACTAATATATCAGACCCCATGATATTTGTCAGGATTTTTGCCATCTGAACCCTAATCTCGAAGATACTTTGAAATCTAAATCAACTGAGCACAAGTTTTGATAACAAAAAAATTTGTAGCTTGAGAACATCGACAAACTTCTGTATCATGCGAGTCAAACTTCCAATAATAGAATATTAGAATTCAAACTCAAAATAACAAATATCACTTAACCAACCTAGACACTTTAAATTCAAAGGCGGTACCTGTGGAAGCCAAGTGAGGTGGCTTTCGGGAAAGAGAGTTCTTCACGAACAAGGGCAGAAATCCACGTGGAGTCTCTGTAGAGCCTGACTTCGAAATCCGATTCCTTGTGTACTACCTCATACTGCGGCGACTCGATCGCGTTACAAAGACCAACAACTACACACAGCAGAGTGAGAGTCTCAGACACTAGCTTGGTCAACATGCTTGTTCGCTCTCTCCAGGCTCGAGGGAAGATGCCTTTACTTGTAGAAAACGAAATAATTTTACGAGCTTGTCCCTGTTTCGAGTCATTATCTCTAATGCGTCATTAGGCTGCAATTACAAATTTACAATCAACTTAATTCATCTTCCATCCTAAACTAATTAGCATCATTTGTAATTTTGTTTCTATAATGGGTTAAAATTGTAATCAACATTAAGATAATGACATTTTCTTGAAATTGTGCCACGTGTGGGTTGATGGGACGTCATCATTTGTTTAATTCTCAGACTATTTTTATCAATTTAATTTAACACACCCACACTCAGAACTAGGATTACAATGCAGTATTATTATTATTATTATTTTTTGTGTTCTAATGATTGTTTTATAGCTATTATAAAATCTGCATAGCACGTAACCATGCCCATACATTAAATGGATTTGAAACAACATACAATGTGATTATAGAGTAATTTGTCAAAATATTAATAAATAAAATCAAAAAATTGTTTGAGATGCAAAAGTTATTTTGTTCATAATGATCGATGCAAATGACATCCTTCACAAAGAACCTGCTGTGGCTATTGAAACCAAGGACATTTTTTGTGTTAAACAAAGAATTTAGAGCAGAGACTATAAGAACTCCCAGTTTCCCACATCGCTGAGGAGAGTCCAGGAGCCAAATACAAATGGCTTATTAAAGAGCGCTTTCAACACTTAACAACTCATACCTTTCTCGGCCTTTTGGCTAAGATCAAGTGTAGTATCTGTTCTTATCAGTTTAATATCTGATACGTGGGCCATTGGTCCACATGATATTAAATTAATTTTTTTAGGGGGGGGACTCAAAACGGTAGCTTGCTGCTGGGGTCCTCAAGCGTCGCCCATGCGTTGCACTACAGCAAGGGCCAGGCGCACCCCACCAATCGTTGCTTCAAATTTTATGTTCAGCTCGAGTTAAAGAGCAACGCTGCCCACATTTTAGGCTCTAAAGTTGTCTGGGACAGTTTCTTCAGTGAAATAAATACTTCCTAACAGTCTCTCCACTGAGCAAAATTTCGCCTTTAAGAACAAAATAACGATTAAAACAGAATGATAATAAAGAAAAGTTCATGCCTGCCTTTTTTTTTTTTTAAAAATAAAAAATTAGTGGTAATTAGAACTTCACCCAACCGCTTCGGATAATAATAGTAAAATACATCAAACTGTCATAAGAACAAAGAAATCAAGTCAAGGGATCCTATCCTATCATCATTTTCAGGCAATTAGGGAAAGAAATTCATGTTCTGAAATGAAATTTATTCAATTGTTCATCTAATAAATCAGCACTAATACATCAACGTTACCAAAAAGGTTAAGAATTTAAGATTCCAAAGCCTCTAAATCCAATATTCCAAGTATTTGCTCCTTCCCAGGTGGAAGCTTGCGCAATGACTTCTCAACCAAAAATACGCAGAGCTTCTCATCCTCAACAGGATCATGCACCTGTCCCATGCCAGAAATTAATACACAATTAACTGGAATCATAAAAATAAATTCATGCAAAGACAGAATTGTAAAGAAGGTGTCACCAACTCAAGACATCGGGCACGTAAGTGCTTTGATGCCTCCAGTATTAGCACTGGTCTTTCGTTCACGTCCAGCAAATCAAGAACATATGCCTTTCCAGTTCTAACAATACCTTCTACAGACTCTTCATTCAATTCAGACACTCTAAATTCTTGACGCCATTTCTTATAGGTAAAACTAAATAGGAAAACTGTACAATGTACAGAGTCACAAAAAGTATCCTTCACTGTTCAATCTCCATTACACGAAATAAATTATCATCTGTAAGCCATAAATGAAATGTTGTCATATGATCCCTTCACATAAAAAGCCCATAGAAACCAGAAAATGCTAATTAAGGATACAATGGCTTTAATCAAATTTGCAACAGCTGCTTCAACGGAAAATTTTGTCCTTTAGAAACCAGAGAATCAAATCTTCATCATCTCTTCCATTTTTCCCAACTGGGAGATTGCTATAATCTCTTTCAAGCTTCTCCTTCACGTGCAAAACCTGCTGCGATTTTCACAAATATGAACCGTTAATGATTCACAAAATTGTGGACAATGCCCAATCAAGCCAACAAAGTTGGATATTTTAATGAAGCCGTTAAATCCCATTAAACAATGCAGTTCCAAAAGGCTTTTAAAAGTAATTTGGAGATTATTGGCTAATTAAAATTGAGCATGAACTAGAAACCCCGTGGTTCCTCAATCATCAAACACTAGACTCAATAACAAGAACCTTAAAGTAAAGTTCCAAACTTTAATTTTTTATCAGCAAATTTCCATGAAACAAAAATAACCCAGGTGTAGCAGAAGCTAATTGAGCAAGAAAATAGTAGTTAACAGAGAGTAGGGCAGCACCTTACGTGATTTATTTGGATCTGCTACACAATTCTTAACTGAAAATTTGAAGTTTCGAATTGGTTTTTTAGTCAATTTGATCGAACTAACCAAGAGGGAAGCAAAATTGTGACACGTGCTCCAGTCTTGAATCTTGATTGTGTTGACTGGCGTGAAGCGGTGTAAGCCAAAAAATTAATATATTATTAGATATTTATTTTAAAATGAGAAATACTAACGAGTGCCCTTATACTTCACTTCTTAAAATGAGATTTGCATATTAAAGTTGTGATATTATTTTAAGATGGGATGTATAATCCGAGTGATTCTGGGAACACCGAAATAATTAGTCATTTTATATTAATTGACGATTAACCCACCGTTTAGTAGAGAGTATTATACTGAGAATATAATACTTATAAATATTATACTGATAATATAAGCTAACTTATAAATTCAACAAACTCTATATTAAACGGTACATAATAATATTTGATAGTGGTGACTGGTGACACGTCATTTGAATTACAAACTTTATAAACATAACATTATTAGCATGAATTTTCACACGTGCACCGGTGCACGTGTGACATGCACTTTGTGTCTGTTTCCTATGTAAATGTAAGTGGAATCACTGAAGCTCTAGGAACAGGCTTGCTCTAGGATGGAGACCAGCATCTTTAAGAGTGATTCCCATTTGATCAACACCATAAACTCTTCTTGGAAAGCTTGATATTAATTTGTAGTTTCCAATACCAGGTAAGCCCAACGAATCAATGTATCTGTAAATTGACTGGATTTTTTCTGTGCACAAAAAGCTTTGCTCTCTTCTTTCTCCATTCGGAAATCGAATCAATATCTGATCAAATATCATTGTCAACAGTGACTAATCCTAAGATGAAGGAACAATGGGTTGTACTATTAACAGCTGTACCTGTGTAAGCTGAGGATCCTTTCCCTTGTTTGTAGCTTCCTTGTGTTGAGTTTCTCTAATTCTACTGGGAGCTATTTTTGCATTACCATATTGTTTTTGTGTTGTATTGGGTCTAAACTTCTCATAATTTGCTTTGTTTGAAGCTTCTGCTGGTTTCTGAACTCTTCCTCCTAAAGCTAAATGTTTGAGTTTCTCCTTTTCCTACATATATACAGAGGGATGCATAATGAAATTAATAATCTACTAATGATTATATATCATCTAACAAGTCTGGTCTGATATCTTCGAAGTTTAAAACTATTTTTTCACATTTTGGGACTCTTGATCGTAACATAATTTTTTAATATAAAATATTTAGAATCCTTATTTATTAGTTTCTCGGGGGTTATAATAAAAAATATCTAAGAAGCATAAACGGATGTCTCGCCCGGTAACCTCAAGACCAGCCCTGATCATCAGTAGATTACAACAACCCTAGCATGATGAGGTGTTGAAAAACTGTCACCTAAAACTTTTTGATGAATTTGAAGGGATTAGAAGCATAAGTACTAGGCACACACCTTGTCTAACTTGAGAGTTTCAAGATATGCGGTGTCTTGTTCTTCTCTTAGCTGACGATCTGCTCTTATCTTTTCTTCTTCCATGGCTCTTGTTCTTATCCTCTCTTCCTCATTTGCCCTTGCACCAGCACCACCAAAAGCCACCCCTTGCTCCTCAACTGTTCTCTGCAAAATCTCCACCACCTCTGCTGGGGAAATCGGCCCTTCCATCTGAAAATATAGACAAATCAGGGTAACAATTCAAGTCAATATGATGATATTTGACCCCCCAAAAAAAAAAAAAAAAATCTTGAATTTCCATACACTAATTATTCAACTATTTATAGAGAGGCTGAAATTTTTTTTGTAATAGCATTTGGCATTTGATTGTTTTCCTTCAGGGGATATCACATTTATAAGAACAAAATTTGTAACATGTAATTTGAACCGACCTGTTGTAGCACTGCTATTGTATTAACAGGAGCAGGAGCCACAACAGCACAGAAAGGGAAACTAGCAGCCCTCAATGTTGCAGCCATTTGCAAACCCTCTCCTCTATCAGCAAGTGCTCCCCAGCAAACAAAATTTGCATCAAGAAACTGTATTACAAGCTCTGTACACAAAGTGTCCCTACAAAAAGAGGGAGTAAAGGGGTGTTGTGGTGAATGAAGGTACATGAACACAAACTTATGTTCATCTTCAGCTATCTTCAAAGCCTCCATGAACTGACAAGCATAAAAGAATGGATGTGTTGAGCCATACTGCTGCTCAAAACTTGTTAGAAATGCCCATTCTTCTGGTACAATTAAGGGTTCTTGGGGATGTTGTGGCCATTGGAAGTTCATTAGTGGTTGATTTTGATGAAGATGATGTCTTCTTCCTCCTCCTATTCCAATTAGATCAATACCATGACCCATTGCTCTTGAAAATCCCCCCATAATGCTACGCGGAAGGCTCACTATCCGCCGCACAATGCCATTACAAGAAGCCTCTCCCGTTGCCCTTGTATTTTCCCTTATTGCTGCTGCTGATGACATTTTAGTCTCTATGCAAGTGTAAAAATTATAACTGATGATGAGTTACACTGTTGTGAACTACTCAGTGAACTAATCAAGTTCCTAAATTCTTTGCTGCTTTTATTGACATTTATTCAAAGTAATGTGAAATGAGAAGATGCCTATTCTTCTTGTGAATTCTACAAAGTTCAAAGATGATGCTTTGCTTGTCTAACAAGAAATGCATATAATTCCAGATTTGTTCTACAAGGAAACAGAATTGAAAGAAGAATCGAATGTTGAGAGAATCAAATTCATATGCGTGTTACTTTCGATCCTTTTTATCATTCCAGTTTTTGCAAGAGCATTGATCTGTGCATGCATAATATGCTACCTCTATCTGCAAATTGCAATATATGGACCGTCGCCATTCGTTCTTTTAGAACTACTATATCAAGTTTCTTATTCTGCAAATCATATAACAGTAGCATTCCGTCGAGGCCAAATTTGGGCAAAAGATCCAAATGTCATTATCTCAGGTCCACACATCAAACAAAACCCAATTAGTACAAGGTTACCAGCATCCCTCAATCTACGCACGTGATTCCTCCAGTGGGCCCACGAGCCCATACACTCCAAAAGTAAGGAAGAAGTTCATACCTAAAGGCTTCTAAAAGCCCATAAACTTATAAAAGTTTCAGCAAGATCCAAATCATGTTACTTGATGTCCCATTTGACAATATCGGGCTAATTTACGTTAGGAGTGACTGTAGACGCTGGTTTTCGCCCGAGGTCCACAATCGAGAATTTGTAGTTGGGGGCGCTAGCGATCCTGCAAAACAAAGGTGTAGAGTGAGCGGGAGTACTGCCCACCGGTGTGTGGTGGGCCCGGGGACACTCCGACGCCCAAGTCAGTAAATGAACATATGTAGTAATAGATGGAAGGTCAAGGTTAGATGCTACCTTGAATTCCGTTGAATGCCGTGAGGGCGGTAAGTGGCAGGAGTGGCGAGCTTGAGAATGTCCCAAAGCTATGGGTAGGAGAGCTAGAAGTTGGATCTGGTTGAGCTATGAGAGTTTGATCCCCCCTTTTCCTCATGAAGCCTCCTTTCCTTTATACCCTCCTGAGGGTATGTCCTTAATCACATTTGATCACTCGTAACGGTCGACTTCATGAGGGATATTTACTTCTTTTACCCGTTGTAGGTTGGAACGGCTGGTTATGAATTGTGTTTATGAGCCAAGGCGTTATGTGGACTGACCTTTGGATGATCATTCGGTTGGGGGTGATGGTGTGTTCAGTAGGCCTGGGCTGCGTCATGTCTTTGGGGTTTGATTAGAGAGCTTCGGGGGTGTATTTGGTAGTGGTCCTGGAGCAAAATGTCGAAATTACCCTTGGACCAAATTTGGCCCGTACAGTTTGTCCCCTACTCTCTAAGTCAATGAGTCCTTGGCTTGGAGAGTATTTGATGCGCGTGTCGAGCCATTCGATGTAGGTGTACCTGAGCGTTGATGCTACCTATTGATTGAACCGAACGAATGTCAAGTTATGAACTTGAATCTACATGATCCATCATGGATGTGTCCAGTCAAATGAGCTAGATGAAGGTCAAGATCATGCACTTGACTCTATAAGAGCCGTTAGGGAAGTACCCAGTTAGCTGAACCAGATGAAGGTCAGGATATATGTCATACAACATGGGTAATATACGTCTTCAACTTGACTCGACATGAGTCCATGGGGATGTCCCCGGTCGACTGATCTAGATTAAGATTCAGGATATAATTCACTTGACATGTGGAATCCATGTCTACAATATGACTCGACATGAGTCCATGTGGGATGTCCCCGGTCGACTGATCTAGATGAAGATTCAGGATATAATTCACTTGACATGTGTAATCCGTGTCTACAATATGACTCGACATGAGTCCATGGGGGATGTCCCCGGTCGACTGGACTAGATGAAGATTCAGGATATAATTCACTTGACATGTGTAATCCGTGTCTACAACTTGACTCGACATGAGTCCATGGGGGATGTCCCCGGTCGACTGGATTTGATGAGTCCAAGAAGATATAAGTCATACGACATGTGTAATCCATGTCTACAACTTTGACTCGACATGAGTCTATGGGGAATGTCCCCGGTCGACTGGATTTGATGAGTCCAGGAAGATATAAGTCATACGACATGTGTAATCCATGTCTACAACTTTGACTCGACATGAGTCTATGGGGGATGTCCCCGGTCGACTGGACTTGATGAGTCCAGGAAGATATAAGTCATACGACATGTGTAATCCATGTCTATAACTTTGACTCGACATGAGTCTATGAGGGATGTCCCCGGTCGACTGGACTTGATGAGTCCAGGAAGATATAAGTCATATGACATGTGTAATCCATGTCTACAACTTTGACTCGACATGAGTCTATGGGGGATGTCCCCGGTCGACTGGACTTGATGAGTCCAGGAAGATATAAGTCATACGACATGTGTAATCCATGTCTACAACTTTGACTCGACATGAGTCTATGGGGGATGTCCCCGGTCGACTGGACTTGATGAGTCCAGGAAGATATAAGTCATACGACATGTGCAATCCATGTCTACAACTTTGACTCGACATGAGTCTATGGGGGATGTCCCCAGTCGACTGGACTTGATGAGTCCATGAAGATATAAGTCATACGACATGTGTAATCCATGTCTACAACTTTGACTCGACATGAGTCTATGGGGGATGTTTCCGGTCGACTGGACCAGATGAAGGTTCGGGATATAATTGTCTTCATTCTATTGGATTTAATGAAAGTCAAAAGGAGTCTACGAGACCTTATACTTAGATGAGTTTATTGGATTCGTGTACGTCGACTGGAGGACATTTGCATTACTGGATTCTCGTACATTGGCTGGATGGATGTATGTGGGCTGGAAGTAATTCATGTTGGCTGCATGCACGTCGGCTGGAACCATGCAAGTTGGCTGGAGGCCATTCATGTTACTAGTTGCACGCATGTGTTACGTGGCTTGCTTATCTTTGACACAAATAAAGTTATCTCTCATAGGATGTGATCGAATGGGCTAGTTGGGAAAGCAAGGGCATGGACGAATGGGCCAACTGACAGGCGTGAGACCCCAAGAGGCCCTCAGGTGGAAATCTTTCTTCAAGTGGTGTCAGTATGCCTTTGGCGTGTGGGTCATAGCTTATTTCTTGTGTGGTGTGCTGTCGACTTCGACGTGGAGATATCAACATGCGTCCTGTATGCCTGGAACCGTGATGAATAATTATAATCCCTACACTGCCACATTTTCTCTCTACTATGGATTCATGTGCTGAGCATGCTTAGGGTTCTTTGAACCAGTAGACTTTCAAGCCTCTCTCTATGGTTCTTTACATGTCGAGTGTGGCGTTTACCATGTGATAAACTTTCATTCGGAGCACCCTTCTTAAGCCTACACTTTACAATGTCGATAAGCCCTTAAAAAAGCTCATGAATCCCACATCGGCTGTTGTAAAGCCAATAATAAAAATAAACAAATTGCCCATTTGTCGTGGTCCCTAACAACCAGAGCAACCTCATCCAAGCCAAGGTATGTGTGGACAGAATTCGTCCTACTTCTGCTCGTGCAGCTTCTCAATCTACCCTCAGGCTTCCGCTTTTGTTCCAGTGAAAAGGTAGGGTCGTAAGACTCAAGTCACAGCAGACACACTTTTATAAACCCTTCCAATTGAACCAGTTTAGCCACGAAATGGATATAATACCATTACAAGTCTGAATTTTGTTCCAGATAACAATAATAAGCCACGAGAGCAGGCCCAAGAATAAGCCTGAAATTTGAGCCATCAAGCCCGAAGTTCAACCCAAAAACGAAAACTTCATCCCAATCTGAGGGCCTCTCGTTTGATCCTGCCCAAATGGCCCAATCATGAGCAACCAAACAAGCCATCCCCACCAAGGCAGCAAGAATTCTAGAAAACTTAAACCCATTATTTGTTCTTCATCTTCAAAGTGTTTGCACTGCCAGCAGTACTTGAATATTCAGTGTCGAATGGACGCATGTTAGACCTCTTTATTTGCCTTGTCGAGTGACATTTTCGTCTGATGCCAAACCTTGAGAAGTTCTTTGAAAGGATTGACTTGACCATGTTAAACAGACATCTGTGATTGGTCTCTTACGACTTTATATGTGGTCTTCAATTTGCTTCTTTTGTGGTCCAGTATTATCTCTTGCTTCTTGGTTTGATACGAGTCAGTGTGATTGCTGGACCCCCACATATGCCAAATGAGTTCATCACATACGAGACACAAAAGTCGAGACCAGGCATCCCATACGGCTATATTTTAGGTACATCGATAAGGTGCACACTTTGAGCATGTAATTCTCTCAGTGCCATGCGTTTCAGCTCTTTACGCCAATGCTTTTTTTTTTTTTTTTTTTTACAGATCCTTCCTGCCCAGTCTACAAGACCCGACTGTAGAGGATGTTCTTCACTGGGCGACAAATTGCACTTGGGTCTGCTTGCGCTTGAGGCAGAATGAAGACAATTATATTTTTTTTGCGTGAGCGCATTTTTGTTGCAGGGTACTTACGCCCTTAGCGATATGGGACTTGGGATTACTTCAACATATTTTTGTTCACATGCTTTCGGCAGCACCATCCAGAGGCTGTATACTTTTCGCGGCCGTGTATGGTGGTCGTTGTTGGCTGGGCGTTTCGTTTCTTGCTCATGGTCGTTTTCCTCTCTGCTCACGTGTTTCTTGGCTGACAGAACAACATGAGAATGGGCTGTCGGGCTGAGAGCAGTCTGATCGTAGCAGGAGATTGCTTTTCAGCTTTTGTTTGCGTGTATCAAGGCGATATGGGCTGGCATTTCACGTGGGCCGGTGCATGGTTTTGCATTTGTCTTCACGCGTGGTTTAGGCTTGATTCTGCGCGTGGCCGGCTCATGTGGCAGATGCATGAGTAAAAGCACGTGAACTTTGCATTTGGGCACGTGTTTCTTTGCATAACATTTTGGCGAGTGGGCCATCAGTGCTCGGCTTTGTCTAAGCTTGTTTAAAGACTATTATGGGATATTAGTGGGCTTCAGCGACATAAAGGCCAGCTTCGTGGGCCTTAGCATGAGTTGGTCTTGATTGTGCTAGATAGTTGCATTTCTTGCTGCATTTGGTGGGCCTTTCCTTGATCGACCTTTGCCGTTTGCAAGTGTGGGCTGGTATCTTCATGGGCTACTTTTGTTTGCAATTCATGCGAGCCATGTGCTCTTGCGTTTGGGCTGGTTTTCATGTTGGAGGTACATGGGCGTCCTTTTGCGTGACTTTCGTGTGGCCTGGAGGAGATGGCAGTCCTTTTAATTTATCCAGTGGAGATGATAATCCCCTTATTGTCGAGTCGTCTGGAGTGGATTTTGTCATGTCATCAATGTCGAACGGAGAGAATGGTAGAGAATATTTCTTGGTTGAATGGGTATGAGGAAGAATTATGAGGGTATTCTTATGTCGACTGTAAGAAGGGTGTACAATGGACCGAGTAATGGTTTATTCACGTCGATTGGAGTAAATAGATTTCTCATTAAGAGTAGAATAAATGAGTCAGTTGAGGTGATCTGGAGCTTCGCGTCATTAGGAAGTAAATAAGATTTGCTCTAACTCCTTTTGGAGGCTCGGGTTGGAAGTTATGGTAATGTTTGCAAGTCCTTGTAAGCTGTAAGATTTGTTTGCTTATAAATCGCTAAGCCCCACGGTGGGCGCCAAATTGTAGACGCTGGTTTTCGCCCGAGGTCCACAATCGAGAATTTGTAGTTGGGGGCGCTAGCGATCCTGCAAAACAAAGGTGTAGAGTGAGCGGGAGTACTGCCCACCGGTGTGGTGGGTGCCGGGGGCACTCCGACGCCCAAGTCAGTAAATGAACATATGTAGTAATAGATGGAAGGTCAATGTTAGATGCTACCTTGAATTCCATTGAATGCCGTGAGGGCGGTAAGTGGCAGGAGTGGCGAGCTTGAGAATGTCCCAAAGCTATGGGTAGGAGAGCTAGAAGTTGGATCTGGTTGAGCTATGAGAGTTTGATCCCCCCTTTTCCTCATGAAGCCTCTTTTCCTTTATACCCTCCTGAGGGTATGTCCTTAATCACATTTGATCACTCGTAACGGTCGACTTCATGAGGGATATTTACTTCTTTTACCCGTTGTAGGTTGGAACGGCTGGTTATGAATGGTGTTTATGAGCCAAGGCGTTATGTGGACTGACCTTTGGATGATCATTCGGTTACGGGTGATGGTGTTCAGTAGGCCTGGGCCTGCGTCATGTCTTTGGGGTTTGATTAGAGAGCTTCGGGGGTGTATTTGGTAGTGGTCCTGGAGCAAAATGTCAAAATTACCCTTAGACCAAATTTGGCCCGTACAGTGACAATGGGCCGGGCCGGACCCGAGCTTGATAAGCCCGGCAAGGCAGATTTTAGCCGGCCCGGTTTAAAAAAAAAATAAAAATTCATCCTTAGTGAATTTAAAAAATTATTTTCTCATTTTATCCTTAACACATGATAATTTATATAACTGTAAATATAATTTGTGGAATTGTCACAAGATTACTGAAGAAACAACAAACAAACAGAAAACAACAATTAGATGTATTTTTTTTTGTTTAAGCCCGGGCTAAATATGCTAAGCCGGACTTCTAAATCTACGGTCTGGCCAGAGATTTTTTGATCCCGGACCAGGCCCGAACTTTTTTGTCATCCTTAATCTACGTCCTAGTCCCTCCTTAATAAGGAAACTAAGTTTTTGGGTTATGATGAAGTACCTACAAACATGGTAGTGTAATCCAAACGCCATAAGGATTACACCTAATCCTGAATATCTAGGCACTCCTGATACAATCCCGACTCTACTATCATCTCCTAAGATGATTCGAATTCAATCATTATAAGGAATCCTAATCCAACTTAAAGGCCACTTCACAACCTAAAAAAGGAGATGATATCCAAGGATTTGAAGCATTCAAGCTTTGGCTCTCACACTTGAATTCACAATGCGCATATCACCCTTAAACACTAACCTACCGCCCACACGATAAATACCATGTGAAGGTCAAGGTAACCCTAAACTTTGCTAACTGACTTGTGTGTTAGAATGTCTACGACATCCACCACATCGGTGAATAGATACTTTGCGCTCACTTTATCTTTGTATTGCAGGATTATAGATGTCTCATTATACAAATCTCGATTGTAGATCGAATGCGAAATTCAGTGTCTATAATGCTGAAAAAGTTATAAGTTGAGAAATTCATCACCAAGTGTAAGCAGAGGAGAGTAACTTTTGGCATCTTCAAGCATTGAAATTCCCTCAATTGAAGCGACATGTCGTAGAAATATTACCAGCGTCATAGAATATTAAATATTTACTATATGTCGTCAATATGAATGGATTTAAACGACATGTGGTCGGAAAGTTTTTTTTT
>SKCR01051152.1:0-38222 GCA_019454045.1 Zanthoxylum bungeanum | reverse complement strand
CCTTACCATGTCAAGCAAGGTACGGTTTCTCCGTTCAGACACACCATTTAATTGTGGTGTTCCAGGAGGAGTCCATTGTGAAGAATACCATATTCTTTCAGGTAATCTTAAAACTCATTACTTAAGTATTCGCACCACGGTCCGACCGTAGTTTTTAATACTCTTGCCTATTTATTTTTCAACTTCGTGTCGAAACTCTTTGAATTTCTCAAAAGTTTCCGACTTGTGCATCATTAGATACACATAACCATAACGCGATGCATCATCCAAAAGGTTAGGAAGTATCGGTATCCACCTCTAGCCTGGCTAGACATGGGCCCACAAACGTCACTATGAACGAGGGATAACAGTTCAGTGGCTCGTTCACCTTTACCACTAAAAGGTGATTTAGGCATTTTTGCCTAATAAACAAGATTCGCAGACGTCATATGAATTTGGATCAAATCCGTCCAAGTACCCACTATTCGAAAGTGTGGATATGCGAGTCTTGTTGATGTGTCCCAGACGACATTGCCACATATAAGTTTCTTCCTTTGGATTACTCATTTTGAGCCTTTTGTTTGTTATTTTACGTTTTGGAGATTTGTTTATATTCAAAATATAAAGACCATTATTTGCATCGGCACTACAAATTTCTGCATCATTTTTATATAAATAACACCTGGTGTTTTTAAATACAAAAGTGTACCCATACTGGGTTAACAAAGATACAGAAATAATATTCTTCGTTAAACTAGGAACAAAATAACAGTCATTTAGTTCAAGTACATGCCCCGATGGCAGTTCCAAAACAAAAGTGCCTACGGCCAAAACAGCAACAGAAGTTCCATTTCCAACTCGTAGATCTACCTCCCCCCCCGAAGCTAGTCTCCTGCTATCATGCAGATCCTGCACATTAGTACAAATATGAGAACCACAGCCAGAATCAAAAATCCAATTTTTTTAAGACTAGAAGTAGTCATATTTATCTCAATAACAAACATACCTGAGGCCGGTGCCTTGCCCGCCTGTAGTCCTCCTTATGTCCCTTGTTCATGCGGCAGTCACGCTTCCAGTGACCTTTCTTGCCGTATTTCAGGCAAACATCTTGAGACTTGTCCCTTGGCTTCCCAGAAGCCTTTGTTGACTTGGCCTTGCCTTTGTGTCTATGCTTTTTCTTTCTTAACACCCCCAGTTGCCTTGAGCCCAGCTTTCGGCGTTTGAGATGTTGATGCAAAGTGCGCTTCGCGCTTGTTACCTTTCAGAAGCTCTTTCTCTGACTCCTTGAGAATCGACAATAACTCTCCAAGAGTATCATCCGAATTCATCATTTGTAGTTGATGACAATCTGTTTCCAAGTATCGGGTAGTGACTGTAGAATTACATCTATAGCCAGCTCAGCCTCCAAGACTATACCATATTAGCCAATTCTCAAGATCGGCTATCATTTGAGTCCCATGGACCTCTACAGAACTACCATCAGTCATACGGGAGTGAAAGATTTTCTTCACCAACTCGTACCTTGCCATCCGCTTATTAGTGCGGTGAAGATCTTGCAATCTTGCCATCATATTATAAGGATCCAAGTCCCTATTCTGGCGGCGAAAGTATTGAGTCATTGAAGCAAGCATGATCGACTGAGCCGTGTCACAATCATCACTGTGAGTTTTCCATAACTCCAGCTCAAGTGGCTCAGTGGGCTTAGGCCCGAGAGGTCTTTGTATCTCGTATACAGTATCCTCTCCGCCCCAAGGACTATCCTTAGGTCATTTCCCAATCAGCGAAGTTTGTCCCCTTAAAGACATTGTCACCCATGATGATGTCTCGGACATTTACCTTTTCTTGCCATCTTAACTACGATAGTCCAACTATCTAGTTAACGATATATGGGTACAGTCAAACTGTTACAAGAAAAATAACATTTTATTAGTCCAACTAATTGTTAAAATACTGACGAAATAAATTTTGTAAGCGCGTAAAGCTAAGTATCTGAATGAAATTGCAAATTCAATACTACCTCCCACTATTTTCCTACAAGTCTCTAACCCTCTGTTGAGTACTCGGGAAATCCAATTTCCTAGTGGGCTAGGATCCCGTTAAATAACACACAACCTTGACTTTGGCCAACAAGTTGTATGATATTTAACTAAGTAGATCTCGAAGATCAATTGGATCCCATCCAATTCCTAGATCCGGTAGGTGGACATCCAAGTCCGAAACATATATCTAATACATATGTCAATGTCCAATACATTTTCCTAACCATTTCCTCTGAATCAACTAAGCCTTGGCTTTGGCACAACAACCCTAATGATTCCAGTTAAGCGGGACCCATTGACAGGAAAATTTCGTAATCAATGTCGATGGACAAGAAGTGATCTTGACTTTGGCCAACAAATCACAACTTGGACAGGACACCGATGTGGAACAAAACTCTCATGATTCAAACACATCCTCAATTGACAAAGGTCTTGACTTTGGCCAACAAACCAATGCCAATTTCGGATCTTGAGAAAGAATCATTCAACGGAAGGAAAATCGCTTAATATTGTTTGAGGGATTTTTCGCGTAATTGGCAACCAATTAATTTATCTTTGTTAGGTCTCATCATCATACAACCCTTAAGCATGCTTCTAAAACATCATAAAGCGCGTAAAGTAAAGTAATAGTGATATGCGGATGGATATATAAACAACTTGTTCCTAGAACAAATCACTCCATTCTTTCCTCTCCCCGCTAGCACTATTCTACTCTACCCAATAACATAATACAATAAGAGAAACCTCATTTACATTGAGGGGAATTAGGTGAGAAGAGAATACAAAGAGATAAAGAGATAAGGCTGGACACGCAGGTCCAATTTATAAATTCCAAATTTACAATAATTTCTAAAATTAACCTTCCCTTCTAATATCCATCCGATATACACTATTCATACAACACATCCACATTCATTCATTCAAGGCATGTTATACAACCAATCAAATCCATTTAATTAGTCTTTAATTAGGTGACAATACAATGTTCAAACAATTGTTTGCATTTGCGCGAGTCCAACTTGTTTTGAGAATAAATACTTATAGTATGAATTCACGAATTATATCGAACTACTCGTTAAATCCATTTAAGTCGTATTCAATACTAATCCTTTTATTTAATTCTAAATTAATATTTACACTTTAATTGTGCTTTTATAACTTAGATTCCAAATCTAGTACTATTGGGTCTCAAAGCCCAACTAACATCTAATGTTCGTTTAATTAAAGTCCGATGGGCTTTCTATTGATTTCATTAGGCTTGGGCCTTGGTCAATGTGGGTCAAACCCAATTTCCAATCCCAATAAGGAATCACCCTCATTTGCCATAAAAATCAATATCAAGCCCATAAGGCCCAATTAAACATAAAAGCCCATTTATTACATTTGGACTTAAATGGTGTGATTTAGGCCCATTTTGGATCCAATCCAAATGGTCCAAATCTACTTGGTCCAACCAAGCCCATTTATGTCCAAATATAATAGTTTTAGGCCCAATTCAAAATTAAGCCCAATTAACCAAATTTTAAAATTCCAAATTTTATAACTTAATTAATTAAAGTGTATTATCATGATTAATCCTTTAAATCAATATTCCCAAAATATGAAATTAATCCATTAATCATATTTTTATCTTAAATATATGTCCAACATTATTTAATCAAAAAATCAAGTCCCTAATCTTCTTCCAGCATTCGGCCAAGGTGATGAAAATTACCGATTTCGTTTTCAATCCAATCATCCAATCACAAATCGTCATTTTATGTTCGTTTAAAGTCATCCAATTATCTTATAAACAACAAATCATCATCTCCATGGTCTAGGTAGTATTCGGCCAAGCCTCTCCAAGAGGGGAAAAATTAATCCAATTTATTTTTCATGAAATTGATAATGTATAACATAATGTAACATACATTTAAGCATACTTAATCAATCAAAATCATCAAATCATGCTTCAATCAATTTTGCCCAAATATTACCCTAATATATTTGCATGCTCTTTAAGCTCTGATACCATTGTTGGAAAATCTAATCCATGTCCCAAGATCAAAAGAACAAGCAAAACATATAAATGAATGAACAATATTGAAGTATGGCGGAATCATACTCACAAAGATCGGAATGCGGATGCGTTTGATGAAAAAAATTTCTCCTTTGTGCAGTGAGGGTTTCGGCCAAACAGAAAAGAGAAGCTCCAAGCAATTTTTGATCCTTCCAAGCTCTAAGATGAGTTTCCCATAACACCTTGTATGATCCCTTGATGGTGCTAGCCAAAGATGTGTATTTTATGTTCCAAACATACACAAATTCTTCAAGTTTTTGCAACAAAAACAGAAAAGTGGAGAGCCAAAACTGCAGTGAAGTTTTCGGCAATGTGAGAGAGAGGAAATCTGATTTTTTGTTACAAAAATCAATTTATATTTTGCCATAATATTTATTAATTAATAATAAACTTATGACACAAATCATGCAATGGCTTAGAGTGTCAAACACTCAATTTCCATGCAAAACCCTTGAGTGCATTGTACACTATCTCCATGCAATGCATCAACAATTAAATAATGCATATAATGACATGTGTCATGTGGGCCCCACACGTTTCCAAATGAAAGTGGGCCCACGTGCACTCACGCGTTCGGGTTCGATATTTCCGAAATACCAAACTTACGTCGCGACGTTAATTAAATCGAATTTAAATAAATAATTGCGCCTAGCGAAATTATTATTTACGTCGCTAACGAATTAATTCTAAATTAACTCGTTTGCCCGAATTAAAATCTAATTTTAATTTCGCATCGAAATCGAATTTCGATTATTATATCGAATATTAAATTTTACGATTAATTCCAAATTAATCGTTCTCTCTCTTATATAGTACTTTACCCAAGATAAAGTCTCTCCGTAATTAATCCAAGATTAATCGAGTTTGAATCATACGTTATTGGAATCTTCGGGAAGCGACCCAAGAGATCTCTAGATATGTTGGCAGTAAATCCGGTTGTCGAACTATCCGAACACGTACGTACCAAGTACTACGTTTTTACCGATTTACAAGACAAGGTTAGCCTCTAGCAAAACGCCATGTCTGCCCAATTCTCTAGAATATTCTTATTGGAATATAAGATCTATAACAGGCGTAGTATACCGTAGTATAGTGTATATCGAACCAGTATCGGATGATCACATGTAAGGCCTGGGGCTGGAGATGTGTCTGCCCCGTACGATACACATATCGGACATCAAGCAACCAGTCTCTTTGAATCGGATAATCCTGACCTAGTCATATTATCCCGATGGTTGCAACCATTATAGGGTACTAGTTCTGTATCCCTCGCGATCATCATCTACATATGTCTGAAGTGATACATCCATCTTGACATCACACCCAATACACTACGATTCTCGATAAACCCAAAGAGGTGTACACAGAACCCGTTAAAGCCCTGGACCACCAAAACTAAAGTTTACCGATTGTCGTAAGTACTAGCGATGCAAGTCTCAGGTTAAGATCATATGCACCTACCCTGAAGCGGACTCCCATAGACACACAGACATACTACCAATGGGACTCCGCGGGGTCTATCCAGAGCGAAGCTGTTTTCCGTACCATCGGTAAAACACAACCTCCTACCTCCTACCGCACTTGCATAGTATCCAATACTTAAATATGAGAACTATGCCGTTGTGCCCTCACAACATGCACAAGTGCAGTACTAGTCTATTCCGCATTATCGATGTCCAATCTCGATAATACTACGACTAGGGATATTTAATGATTAAACCTTTATGGATTGATACCGTCTCATATCATCACAATCCGGAACTAATTATAGGGACTTTTACCATTTATATATCAAAGTAAATAAATTACAAAACGGTAAAAGGTAATTTCATTACTACATAGTTAATTTTGTACAATAATACAATATCATTTACAAAATAGTGACGCTATGGGTCATTACTGTCTAACACCTTTGATATTGTATTTGGCCATAGAATCAGAAGCACTGGGGGCAATGATGGTACAGGCAGATGAGACAGGGGTAGAACATGCAGTCTATTATCTGAGTAAGAAGATGCTCCCGTATGAGGCTCGATATCAGGAAGTTGAGAAGATCTGTCTTGCAGTGGTATGGCTTCCAGAAAGTTGCGACATTACTTCCAGTCATACAAGATCCAGGTAGTGGCAAAGGAGAATCCTCTGAAATATTTTCATTCGGTGCCTTCGCTAGTGGGAAAGTTGGGCAGATGGTTGGTATTACTGACAGAGTTTGACATTGAATATCTTACCTCCAAAGTGATCAAAGGGCGAGCAATAGCAGAGTTTCTGGCAATGCAACCTGTTGAGGGGGATCAGTATAAGTTTGAGTCCCCAGATGAATAAATCAGTGCTATAACAGTTCCGGGATGGAAAATGTATTTCGACGGAGCAGTTAATTATAAAGGAGCCGGAATTGGAATTGTGATAGTGACCCCCGAGGGAGAAACTTTGCCCATGGCCAAGAGGTTAACATTCAGAGTAACAAACAACATGTCCGAATATGAAGCCTGTGCTTTTGGTTGACTGCATTGATAGCCTTGAAAGCCGAAAGTGTTGAGGTTTACGGAGATTCGATGTTGGTAGTCCAGCAGATGCGAGGAGAATGGGAATTGAATGAAGAACGGTTGAAACCTTACCTTTTTCACCTCAGAAAGTTGGCGCAGGTTATCCCCGAGTGTAAATTTCAGCACCTACCGAGAGAAGAGAATCAGATGGCAGATGCATTGGCTACACTTGCAACAACTTGGGAAAATCCAGAAAAGTTAGTGATGAGACCGTTGATACTGACAACAGCGAGCAGACCTGTTTATGAGATAGAAAGAATTCTGTGAGTTGAGGTCGACGATGGTAACCTTGGTATTATGACATCCATAGGTATCTAGAATTTAGTGAACTCCCGGAAGGGGCAGGCAGAAAAGACAGAATAGCCATTCAGAAGTTGGCTTCCCAGTATGTGATCTTAGAAGGGGACTGTACAAAAGGCAAGCAAACGGCATTCAGTTGAAATGTTTGAGAAAAGAAGAAGCTCAGAAAGTGATGGAAGAGGTACATGCCAGGGTATGTGGTCCGCACATGAATGGGTTGAACTTGTCCCACAAGATAGTGAGACAAGGGTTTTTTTGGTCGACTATGGAGACAGACTGTGCAAGGATGGTGAAGCACTGTCACGACTGTCAGATACATGGCAATCTGAGTCATCTGCCACATACAGAGTTGCACGGGCTGTCAGAGCCATGGCCGTTCTCAGCATGGGGGATTGACATGATCAGGGAAATTCGACCGAATGCATCTAATGGACATCGCTTCATAGTAGTAGCAGTGGATTATTTCTCAAAATGGGTAGAAGCTGAGTCGTTCCGGAACTTTACAGTAAAACAGATGGCCAAGTTCATAGCACGGAACCTCATTTGTCGGTATGGTATGCCGCACCACGTGGTCACGGACAATGGGGTATAGTTTCAAGGAGAGACAAATGCAATGCTACAAAGGTACGAGATAGGCCATCATAAGTCATCACCTTACAGGCCACAAGCGAATGAGGCAGTTGAGGCAGCCAACAAGACTGTAAAGACAATTCTGGCTAAGATGACAGTGAACTGCAGGGATTGGGCTGAGAGACTACCGTATGCCTTGTGGGGGTACAGAACGTCAATCAGAACAGCAACGGGTGCAACACCTTACTCTTTAGTGTACGGGATGGAAGCGGTACTGCCGGTGGAAATGGAAATACAGTGATGAGGGTATTAGCTGAGACAGAGTTACCTGAGTCAGAATGGGCCGCACAGAGATTTGATCAGTTAACACTTTTGGACGAGAAAAGGATAAGAGCCTTACATCACATGCAGTTATATCAGAAGAGACTGCCCCATGCCTTCAACAAGAAAGTACGTCCCACAAAGATCAGAAAGGGTGATTTGGTACTTAAGCAGTCGAGGCCATCGACGACAGATCCAAGAGGGAAATTCAGGCCGAACTGGGAATGACCTTACATCGTTTAGAGAGTCATGGGAAATGGAGCAGTGAAGTTGTCAGACCTCAAGGGAAATGAATTCACAGAACCAATCAACGTTGACAGGTTGAAGTTGTACTTTGCTTGAGAAGACTTGGTCGCCTATGGAAGACCTAACCCAACAGAATAAGAAAACTCCTGCATACATGCATACACGTAACCTATATTGCGTATTTTTGTTTTGTTCTGTTTTGTGTAAACATGTGTTGAAGACGGAAAAGAGCGAGCAGTAAGCCTCACATCATATCAGCTTGGGGGCGAGGCCCGTATCGGTTGAGGAGCGAGGCTCCACCTCACATTATATCAGCTTGGGGGCGAAGCCCATATCTGCTGAGGAGCGAGGCTCCACATCATTATATCAGCTTGGGGGCGAAGCCCATATCGGTTGAGGAGCGAGGCTCCACATTGTACCAGCTTGGGGGCGAAGCCCATATCGGCTGGGGAGCGAGGTTCCACATCACATTATATCAGCTTGGCGGCGAAGCCCATATCGGCTGAGGAGCGAGGCTCCACATTATACCAGCTTGGGGGAGAGGCCCATATCGGCTGGGGAGCGAGGCTCCACATCACATCATGTCAGCTTGGGGGCGAAGCCCATATCGGCTGAGGAGCGAAGCTCCACATCACATCATTTTGCGGGCGAGGCCCACATCATCAGCAGTATCGAGATGCATCTCAGGATCGAGGTCCACTGCAGTATCAGCTCAGCTCGAGATAGCTAGCTAGCCAGATAAGTAAAAAAAAAATGCATTGCATAGACTTTGATAGGACTGTCACTGTCACACACCGCACAAGCCCCCATCAAAGTGGGGGCGACTGTAGGCATTGCATTTTTGCATGTGAACGGTGTCGGTAATTCTGGTTTTGCTGCTAGCCTCACACCCCAGCCCATTTAGCTCCCCAAAGCCCATAAAACACATCCCAAATTAAATAAATAAATATTAATTTAAACATTAAACATTAAATAAAATATTTAAATCATTTACCAATTAAATAAAACATTTACCAAACTTGAACTAAAATCATGCCTAATTTAAATAATTTGAATATATCATATACTAAAATTAAAAAGAAGATATGCCTAATTAAAATCAATCCTAACCAATTAAAACCAATCAATATTTGACTTCCTAATCTAATAAGACATCTACCAATTTAAAATAGTTGACTTCCTAATTTAAAATATTTTGTCCCCCCTCAATCTTGTGTATACCATCCTTAGGACTCCTAATTTGGAAACTAGATCTTCCTAGTGAGACAAGGGCAAACCCTAGCTCTCTTCTATATAAACATGCTTTAACCTAGCCACACCATCTCTCCACTCTCTCTAACACACGCCCAAGACAAAAAAAACACTTGACATATACACAAAAAGAGAACAAAGAGCCCTAACCATCTCCTCCATAGCCGAGACAACAAGAGCCTCAATCCTCCACCATAATCGAATCCACCACAGGCAACTATCCTCCATAGCCGAATCCAAAGCACCAACAACCACCATAGACGAATCCAAAACAAACCAAACTCACCCTTACCGAATCTAGAACACCAAAATCCTTCAAAGTCGAGACCACCACAAGTAATAACCTTCCTTAGCCGAATCAAACACTCCCCTCCTTCACCGAGAACACATCCCCCCATACAGCCCTTACATCCACTGAAACACCCCTAATAAACACTCAAAACCACCCCCTAAAACACGCCTAAACAGTCCTTAAAAACCTTAAAAACAGTAACTTAAAAACTGCATTCATAATCTTAAAAATAATCACACACACTGCACTAAGAACCCATACAAACTGGGAACAGTTTATTGAAACGTCAAAACAGGTGACCTGAACAGTGAGCAGCAAAACAGAGGCCGAACAGTAGCAGAACGGAGTTCAAACCGCAAGCAAAAACAGCAAAGCAGTAAGCTAGGACGCTAAAACCAGTGAACCGGAGAAGTTGAGGAGCTGTACCCTTCCGACGTTTGTGAAACGCAAGCCCGAAAGTTGGCTAAAAGGTTAGACCTGAGGGTATCTTTCACATTCTCTTTTATACTATTTCTTAAATATTGCTCGTGTGATTGTCATGTTGCATGTTGTGGCCTTTGAGTAAATAAATATGCATGAATTATGAGATGTAGTATGTTGTGGCTTTGGAATAAAATGAGAGACGTGTCAACTCTCGCGGTATATCGGATGGAAACCCGGACATAAATTTCATAGCCGATTCCGAATGGACGGTAATGTGATATGTACTCGGGACACAACTCCATGTACCGCTTGGGTAAACGGCACCCTCTTTTGTTTTGTGTTGCTTTTGTTTATTTATTTTTCGTCACTTGAATTCTGTATGTTGTTTATTTATGCATGATTCAATCGAGCTCATGGGCTTAGTAAGTGGAATGAAAGATCCCCTATGGGGAGGGGCTAAAGCCCTTTACCACGATGTTTTGCCGCGCCGGTTGATGTGTGTTCGGTTAGATGCAAGATACGTTCAATCGGGCATACTTAGTTTGATATGATTGTCTTTTTCTTTTTATGCATGGTTCAATCAAGCGCATGGGCTTAGTAAGTGCAATGAAAGATCCCTTATGGGAGGGGTTAAAACCCTTTACCACGCTGCTTTGCCGCGCCGGTTGATGTGTGTTCGGTTGGATGCAAGATACGTTCAATCGGGCATACTTGGTTTTGATATGATTGGCTTTATTTTGTATGTATGATGCGATCGAGCGCATGGGCTTAGTGAGTTAGTCCAAAGGTCCTCCATTTGAGAGACGAAGAGCCTAAAAGGCCACCTTTACGGCAGTACTTCGCCGCGCCCCTTTATTTTGTTGTTTATATATTGCGTCCCATTTCATGCATCAGGTCTGTTCCCGTTCGAACGCGTTTACGAACGCAACTCGAACGCGTATGCATTTTGCCTTATCATGCATCAGGTCTCATTTCCGTTCGAACACGTTCACGAACGCCATACGAACGTGAGCATTCTGTTTCATTTCCGTTCGAACGCGTTCACGAACGCCATACAAACGTAAGCATTCTGTTTCATTTCCGTTCGAACGCGTTAACAAACGCCATACGAACGTGAGCATTCTGTTTCATTTCCGTTCGAACGCGTTATCAAACGCCATACGAACGCGTTCAAACGCCAAATAATTTATTTCCAAATTTCTCAATTTAATTACTGAAAGTGCATTACACAATTAATTACCCAAATCAATATTTCTAAAAACACAAATTTGTCTAATTAATCATGCTCATCAACAACAAAACATGTCCAACATATTTGATCAAAAAATCAAACCCAATACACATGCTTTAACTTTCGGCAAATGGGTGATTTTCATGTCTAATTTTAAATCCAATCCAATTGAATCCAATTAAACATTAAATCAACATTTCCAATTGATTCCAACTCATCCAATGAAAATGAAAAAAATCAAAACCAAGACATTAGGGTTCATGTCATTTTCGGCCAAGCCACAAAATTTGGGGAAAATTGTTCCAAACAAAATTTCTTGGAATTGATCCAATCAATCATCAATTCAACAACATTTAAGCATATTAAATCATCCAATTTAATTAAATCATGCTCAAATTCATTTTACCCAATTTTAAGACCTAAAATTTGCATGCTCAACCTTGCTTATAGATACCATTGTTGGGTTAGTCTAAGCTTCCCAAGACCATTTCAAGCAATGAAAATACAAAGTGAATACATCAAAGGAGGTGTGGAATACTCACAATGATCGGTTGAGACGATGCAGTGAAGACAAAAACGTTCTGCCCTCCATGTAATACTAGTCTTTTACGTATTTATCGATGTCCAATCTCGATAATACTATGACAGAGATATTTAATGATTTGTTATTCGTGGACTGATACTGTCTCATATCATTCTCAATCCAGGAACAAATCATTAGGACCTCCTATCATTTATATATCTTGGTGATCTAATCATAAATGATAAGAGTGCAATCTCATTTGTCACATAGTTAATTTGTACAACAACACCATGATCTGTACAAATAGTGACGCTATGGGTCATAATTGTCCAACACCCTACCGGTAGCATCTCATGGATTGAGGATGTTACAAATAGGATGACCTATTCCCCTGAGCCTCTGACTTTCTAACCATAAACATCACTAACAATACCATCTCAAACATAAACTCATGCATAGGGACCACAACCCAACTCAACAACATAAAAATGCATTTTTATAATTATAACTGTGTTTATAATAATGCTTCACTTTACAACTCTATTAATGGACACTTTTAACATAAAACAATGACTTATGCACTACTAATATCTACATGCAACTTTAATTTGACTATAACTGTGCTAAACTTCCGACTCGACCTGGTGATCCCAAAACACCATAGTGACTGCCATCAATATCCATTCTCTCGAGCTCATCCTCCGAGTAAACCTGTAAAACAAAAATACTGGGAATGGGGGGGTTAGATCGTTTGAACGACCTAGTGAGTGGAAAATTTAAAATGGAAACTGAAAAACTTTATGAAAAATTCATTATTCCGAAATTGAAATCATCTCAAGAAAACTAATATTTTCTGAAAATTCTCTCTTATTTGAAAACAAATCTCTTTCTGTGAAACTTTACTGGAAATGTTTTCTATCTATAAAACTATGAGATTCTCATAAAACTGTTTCTCTTGAAAACTCTTTCATATTACTATCTTTTTTTAAAATCATGTCTCTGAGAATCTATAGAAAACTTGACGTATAGGGCCGTTACGTATCGCCTCCCCCATACGCCTATAAAATCTGTAGAAAACCTGATGCATGGGGGTGTTACGTATCATCGTCCCCCCATACGCCTATCTAGTGGTCTTCGGGCGTTACATATCAATGTCCCCCAAGCCACTGCACTAAAGCCATAAGTACTGATCCATGCTATCATCCTGACCCTGAATCTAGGGGCATTACGTATCGCCTTCCCCTAACCCTGAAAGTAGGATCTAGGGATGTTACGTATCGTTGTTCCCTTAGTCATGCTCTATATGTGCACATGTTATATTCATCAATTCCAATAACCGTCAATTCCATAAGTCACATATGATGTGGGTTTTTCCCTCATGCCTTTAAAAATCTTAAGAATCATACTTGTAAAATAAAAAATTCTTAAAACATTCACATTCATAAACTAACTGAAATAAGTTTGGCTAACGCCCTGATGTGCGTAGAAGTAAGTCTCAAATCAAAACAAAAAATAAATATCAACTTGAAAAAAAAAGGGTCCACTAATAATTTTAGAATCTGCTGGCATTACTTTACTTCACCGAAGGAAATTACAGCTCCTAATGACAATATATAATTGGTAAACTTAATTAGTACATAAGTCATGTATTGTGCTTCGGAACTATGCTAAGCTTTTCAATTCAACCAATTATTATAACTACATGTTGTATTTTGCTTGTGACATGTCGTAATGCGTATATATGTGCCGATATGAAACCATTAGGGTGGCCTATAACATCTTATGATGAAATTGAAATGGGCTAAAATTGATCTTGGAAAATGGGTATACGTCTCGATGCAAGATGTTGCGCATCGTGATTACCACTTGGTCAGACCTAAGGTAGAGAGCCTCTGTTTGTTACACATTATGACGCTGGATGTTGAGCGTCGCGATGCTCACGTAATCAAACCCGAGGTAGAGAGCACCTTCATTCTTTTCATCGCGACGCCCATATAGACAAAATATACACGACACTCGCCCATTTTCAGGGCTAAACATCAACCTTTCAATGATAATACCCAAAACAATCCCCAACACTCTCATCCAAGCTTCAACTAAACTTATCATAAATTCATTTCATATCCTCAATCAAACACAACTCGTTATCTTAATTCCCCAACACATCCATATATAACTGAACAAAGGTTCTAATTTTACATTCCTTAAGTTATCAACTCCCATTCTTATACTATTATGAAATACATAACTAGGCATACTAGCAACTTAATCAAAGCTAAAATGATAAAAATGAATTCTAGGGTTATTCCATGTGCGAATTTGGGGAAAATGATTCATGCCATAAACTCAAGATTAGAGGGAGGAAGAAGAAAAAGAAGCTTACTTGCATGAGAAAGGAGCTTAAGATCAACACCAATTACTTCCAAAGTAATGTGAGTGAAAGAAAAATGGTGAAGCTTTTCTTCAAGCTTCCTACGTTTTTTGCCAAAAATGAGAGGGATGGGTGAATAGTGCATATTTTATAATTAGAAGGGTTTATTTTTTGTTGCAAATGAGTGGTCCAAAATTTGCCACATCACTTAATTCTAGACATTTCCGAAATTTACAGTAGTATCCATGAAAATCATGATTTTTGACCTATTTCTGATTTGAATTTGGAAAAATATCCAATGCAAAAGTTATAGCTCTCGGTCTTAGCTTTCCGACGATATAAAATTCAGAAACATCATAGATTTTATGAAAACATTATAGCCCAAATACAAAGGGTTATCCGGAGTAGAATCAAAGGTAAATTTCTAACATAGTAGTCATCGGAATTACCAGGGTGTTATAATTCAGCACCAAGACATCAATGTGCAACACCGTTGCATCAAAACCACTCAATGCCATGGTGCCAAGCATTAAAAAATCAAGACATTTGTCTGGAAAGCTCAATGCTGCGGTGCCAAGACCTCAGCTCCCAGTCCATGCCATGTATTATAATTTTTCTCTTTTAAGAGTCCGTATTTAAATCAAGACATTTGTCTGGAAAGCTCAATGAAGAGGTATTTTAGGTTTAAATGGAACGAAATTGGGGAGAAAATTGGCCTCATTTGGAGGCCCAAAACCCTCTTCAAATATAAGAGAGGGCGAAGAACATCAACTATCAAGAAGTAAGGAGATGAACATGAAGATTGAAGGTTGGGGTTGACAACCTTCAAACCTTAGTTTTCTATATCCCTATTCTTTAATTTTTTTATGCTTAAGTTGCAAATGATGTTTCTTTTAAATTATTATTTCCATGGTATAAACTCTTGTCATATGATTTTAATGGAATCCAATTTATAACTTTAATCAATTAAATCTTTTTTATGTTGATATTGTGACATCTACTTATGGTCGTTTGATATATCTTACTTTTCATGCTTTTTATTGCTTAGTAACCAATAGGGTTGATTGGGTAACTATAATGAGATTTGAAATTGAATTATGTGTTTTTTAAAAGGAAAACTATAAGGAAAGTGGAAGATGGATTTATGTGTTTAGACTTAAATAATTCAACACATGATTTAGTTAATTAAATAGATTTCCATGTTAGGGCATGAATATAATTCCATGGCATGTGTAACCTCTAATTTGAACTCAAGCTTAATGAATTCGTCTTAATCTAATTGACGTAGGAATATAGTAAATTAGATTAGATGTATATGTCTACTTGACACTTGGAAGAAGTTTGTAGATAAATTCATATTCTAAATTAAAAATTACTTATAGTTGATCAATTAGAGAGAGATGAGATAGATTTAAGTGAATATTATGGGGAAGTTGTGATCCTAAAACTTTTTTTCTCTAGTTAATTTCATGCATTAAAGTTTGCTATATAATTGCTTTACCTTTAGATTAATTTTCACATTCTTATTGCTTTTCATAATTATTAGTGTAAAGAAGATTAGGGTTGAGATAATTTAGCAATTGATTAGAATAACAATTCCTCATGGCATCAATGTCGTTTTATATTATTTGTGCAATACGTACGCTTGCGTAGAATTTCTATATATATAAGAATTCGATCAATCAAGTTTTCGATGTCGTTACCAGAGAATTATTTATTTCTGTTAATGTTAGAGTAATCAATCTTAATCTTAATTGGGATAATAAAAAAATAAGTTTATGTATTGCTATTTTGATTATGTGTTATTTGTGTTTCTACATATATTTCTTCTTTTTCGATGATCTAGGTTTCCAAACAAGTTTAGGGATCACTTCGTTGGCTTGATCAACCAATGGAGAACCCGTCTATTTTGCAAAACCTAAGGAGTATCTATATTCCTTTATTGCTTTAATTTTTATGACATTGAGCACAATTTTATTTTCATGTTTGGGGTGCGTGTTATTTTATATGCTTTCGTGCATGCATGTTTATTTATATTTTGTGTTACAAATTTTTGTTTTTGAGTTGTGTTTTGGTTGGAATGATCACATGCCTAAGATATAGATTTGATCCATAATAAAAAATTTTGCTCTTAAAAATGATAAATATTCGTTAATGTCAGTGTTGAATTCTGAAGTTAAGTTTGTCTTGAGATGATTCTTTCATATTAAAACACTATTATCAATTATGTTTTAATTTTAACTTGAGATATGATATTAAAATAGTTTGAATTGAGATAATTGGATTGAATGAATGACTGTTGACCTAGATGTCTTACTTGACATTAGTTACATAGGCCTTGGAGAATAACTAACTACAACTACTAATGTGTGAAGCCGCCGTGAGTGAGTTCATACTGTGTTTCTGCACACTACAGTTGCATTCAAATGATACTCTAGTGTGAGGAAAATGCTACTTTAGAGGATAATATGAATGGCTATTTAAAAAAAAAAATTAAAGAAAATGAAATGAAATTTTTTTAATGGAAAATTAAGAAAAGAATGTCAACATTGTTGATAATATGTTGGTTTAACCTATTCTATTTTATTATCGAGATGAAAAATTATTAAGATTGATGATATAAGGGATACATTAGGATGAGTTCACACACATACTATGAGAATCTTATTGGGATACATTTGATTTTTTTTAAGAAAGTTGTGATTTTACAACATTTTAAAAAATAATTTGAGCCATTATCATTATATATTTTGATCCTTGAGGCATTTGTGTGAGAATCTAACCATGTTTTCTTTTGTTTTGTGTTGTCCAATCTTATTTTTATATGATTATGTGTTTGTTATGATGTTTGTGAGTATCGCCGCTGTAAATTCTCATGAGACTACACTCTATAGACTATGGGGTTTAAGAAGCTTATTGTATATGCTAAATATAACTATGATTTTTATGAAAGTGACTTAGTTAATTTTTATTCTATTTATTTACTTTTTGTTTTCTTCATTTTGCTCGAGAGTAGTAAATATTTAAGTTTGGGTGTGTAATTAATGGTAAATATCTGCATATTTACCGCCAAAAAATGGTCACTACATACAAACCAAGTCCAAATATATATTTTCAAGCTTAAATTTCTAGCCTTTAATGTTCAACTGAGCAAGGCTACAAAGTTAGAAATAGTAACCCAAGTTCTATATAATCCCAAATGGAATAAGGCAATGAAGAGTGAGTACAATGCCCTATGAACAATGGAAGCTGGACATTGGTTCAATGTGAGTCAGCGTCATATATGGTTGGTAAAAAATAAAACTTTAGGATTGAATCCAATCCATATGTTTTTGTTAACAAGTATAAAGCAATGTTGGTTGCCAAATGTTTTAATCAGATATCCGTGGTAGATTATTTTGAAACTTTCAGTCCAGTGGTTAAATAATCAACAGTTAAGGTAGTTTTGAGTTTTACTGTTATGAAAAGATGGAAATTTAGGCAAATTGATATCTTTTAGTTCATGTTTTGGTTCGAATGAAACTTGGCAGTAGGTTCTCCTGCGTAGTGTGTTTTCGTTCGAGGTTCGTTCAAGACTATGTTTGAACATGTTTATGGAACAGTGCGTGTTCGACTTGTGTTCGATGGGCGTTTAAACAAAATTGCGGGAATGAGTTATTTTGGACTCGTTTTTGAGCTAGTTTTCCACAAGGAAAATTCTACTTTTACCCTACCTATATAAACAAACATAGAGTCACCTTATCAAAGTTGGAAACCCGTTATTCAGAGCTATAACATCTTTTTTTTTTAACCTGCTTGACAATTCATCTTGAAGACTTTATTGTTCCTTTTGCCTTATTTGTTTTGGTGAGATTCCTTTATTGACCATCAACTCATAAACACAACCATAATCCAATTTACTAAGCCCTAAAGTTCTTTTGGAGGAAGATTCTGGCATTGCAAATTCTTAGGGTTAATTCACTCAAAGACTTTAGAGGTTCTGAAGAAGGCTGCTTGGTGCGGGCTCAGGAAGTTCCTCGAGTTATTACAGTCTAGAGGTATTTAATTCGGTAGAGTTGCTAGCATATGTCTTATACCATCGCTACAAGTTTTTCTCTTATAGTGGATTTGGATGGTAGCTTATATAGCTATAGTGGTTTTTTACTCGTGAGAGTTTTCCACTTCGTCAACAAAATCTGGTGTTGATTTTTCATACTGCTTTGATATAATTTTTTATTCATATTGTTTACACTTAAGGGTGCATGTTTTTAATCCATAGAAACAACAATTAGGACCTGTCTTAAATTATTGTGTATAATTCCACATAAGGTCAGAACCTATGACAAAATCAAATTTTCAATTGGTATCAGTGTCTGACTGCGATCCTTGACCACTTTATATATGGATAGAAGTCAACCTTTAAACTGTCTCATATTCTTTGATGGGATAGAGTACCCTTACTGGAAAGTTCGCATGAGAGCTTTCCTCAAATCCTTAGATGAAAGGGTGAGGATGTTAGTAGAGCACAGGCGGAAATCTCTCGTGGTTATGGTTGATGATGTGTCTTCCCCTAAGGATAAACTGGCTTGGATAATATAGGAGTTTGAAGCAAGTAATAGAAACAACGAGGAAATTAATGTCATTGATGAGTGGTAAATATATCACTATTTACCACTCATTTGACCTAATATGTTGTATAGTTTCTTGAGTTTTGTGAATATTTTGATGTGTTTTATGTTATTTTGTAGATAAATAAAGTTCCAGGGCTCCCTGGAGGCAATTCGGGGCCAAAATAGTGAAAAACAGGCAAAATGATAAAACTGTCATTTGGCGCGTCGCGATGCCCGGCCAGCGTCGAGACCTCTATTAATGAAACAATCTTTAAAAAGATATTGGAATAATTCACAACCCTGGATAGTTTATTAATATTGAATTTTTCCTCAATCTACTTTCACGTCATGTTATTTACTTGTTTTAAATTTAAAATCACCACCCAATGAAACAATCAATCCATTTGATATTCGTAAATAATTGGCTTCATAAATTAATAGCTTAGGTATTAAGTCCTCATTGGATCAATACTTTTTATACTACTTGAACAATACATGCGCTTGCGTTATACGCGTGTGATTACACCGGTCAAGTTTTTGGCGCCGTTGCCGGAGACTTATTTATCTTTCACTTTTAGTTTTGGGGTTGGATACATTACTTGTATCTAATTTCTTTTTACTTATTGTTGTTGTTTTCTTTTGTTTTAGGTTCTTAGTCACTACATGAGACGAACCAGAAGCTTTGAAATCTGTCCGCTTGACCCTGAAATTGAAAGAACCATCAGACAGTTGAGAAGGGAAATGCGAGAAGGCCAATGAGCACTGATCAACATGGAACCTGAACCTTTGGAAGTTGCATCACCAATTCCCAATCGAGACAGAACCATTCCGGTGGTTGATGGTTTCATTTCCTGTATTATACTTCCTCCCTTACCAGCAATTACGTGTGACATCAAAACATGAATTCAGATGATACATCAGTCAGTTAGGTTTGGGGGGAATGCAACTGAAGATCCTAATGCCCACATCAGCAACTTCTTGGAAGTTTACGGCACTTTCAATTACAACCGAGCAGCTGAAGAAGCAATGAGACTGCATGTTTTCCCATACTCCTTGAAAGACAGAGCTAAAGCTTGGCTACATTCACTACCAGCAGGTTTCATCACAACTTGGAACACTTTAGCCACCAAATTTCTTGCAAAGTATTTTCCACCAGCCATAACTGCAAAGCTGAGGAATGACATCACATCCTTTGTGTAACATGACTAAGAATCCCTCTGTGAAGCTTGGGAAAGGTACAAAGATTTACTCCAGAAATGTCCTCAACATGAGATTGCAAAGTGGCTACAAGTCCAAACCTTCTATAATGGACTTTCTGGAATAATGAGAACCACAATTGATGCTGCTGCCGGAGGAGCTTTAATGGAAAAAGGAGAAGATCAGGCCTGTGACTTAATTGAAGAAATGGCCAACAAAAATTCATTGTGGCCAACAGAAAGGAGCATAATCCAACGAATCGCAGGAATTTATGAAGTTGGACCAACACAGAAGTGGATCCCAAGCTGGATCAGATTTGTAAAAATCTAGAAACTCTTAACATAAAGGTTAATGCTGGATCTACAAGTTCACCATATGGAGGAGCACCATAATCAGAGGTAAACCAACATTAAGAAATAGTGAATTATGTCAACAATTTCAACAGACATGAGAACAATCCATATTCCAACACCTACAACCCAGGGTGGAGGAATCATCCCAATTTCGCATGGAACAACAATTCAGGGCAAAGGAACAACCCAGCACCAGGATTCCAACAGCAAAACAAAGGCCAGGAGTATGAAAATGAACCAGGAATAACATTAGTGCTGGCCCAGTTGAAAAAGCAAGAAGCAAAATACGATGCTTTAGCAGCTATGGTTCAAAATCAAGTAGCATTGAATCAAAGCCATTCAGTTTCAATTAAAGCACTGGAGAATCAAATGGGACAACTGGCCAATGCTCAGAGTTACAGACCGCCAAGTAATCTTCCCAACAACACAGAACAAAATCCAAGGAACCGAGGGAAGGAGCAATGTCAAGCCATTACTTTGAAAAGCGGTACTGAAATCAACAAAGATGTTGGAATCAAGGCATCCATTGAAAAAGTTCCAAAAGATGCAGTTCCATAGATGGAGGAAAAATAAGCAAAGGATAAAGAGCAAGAAAGAATCGCTTCACCTCCACCTTTTCCACATCGACTCCAGAAAAGTAGACTAGACAAGCAGTTTGCTCGATTCCGAGAGGTGTTCAAAAAGATGCATATCAACATTCCATTTGCAGAAGCTTTGGAAGAAATGCCCAGCTATGTTAAATTCATGAAAGATATTCTTTCACGAAAGCGGAGATTGGGAGATTACGAGACAGTAGCATTGACAGAAGAATGCAACGCCATCATTCAGAGGAAACTTCCCCTGAAGTTGAAAGATCCTGGCAGTTTCACTATTCTTTGCACCATTGGAGAACATTACATTGGTAAGGCTTTATGTGATTTAGGTGCAAGTTTTAATTTAATGCCTTTTTCGATTTACAGGAAACTACAAATTGGAGAAGCAATGCCTACCTCAGTCTCTTTGCAACTTGCTGATGATAGAACACTCGTATTTCCAATAGGTGTAGTTGAAGATGTGCTGGTCAAAGTCGACAAACTCATTCTCCCAGCAGATTTCATTATCATTGACATGGAGGAAGAAAAAGATGTACCTATCATTCTTGGGAGACCATTCTTGGCTACAGGTCGAACTGTTATTGATGTACAAAAATGAGAACTAACCATGAAAGTGCAGGACCAAGAAGTTACCTTCAATGTTTTCAAAGCTATGAAATTCCTGAGTGATGAAAATGAGAAGGAATGTTTCATAATTGATGTTATAGATAGTATCATCCAGGATACTGATGCAATTTCCACGGATAAACTTGAAGCTTGCATCACCAACATGACTAACAGCGAGCTAGATGACGAAATTCTAGAATGTATCAACTACCTTGACAAGCCCTTCCGCTTCAAAAATGACACCACATGTGGAAAGTCTGGAACTACCGAAGAATGAGCGAATCAAGCCTTCAATTGAAGAACCACCGCAGTATGAGCTAAAGCTACTTCCAAGCCATCTCAGGTATGCATTCTTAGGAAACTCTTATGAATTACCTGTGATTATTTCTTCTTCGCTAACATTAGAGCATGAAGAAAAGTTACTGAGAGTGTTACGAGAACACAAGAAAGCCATTGGCTGGACTATATCAGACATTCGAGGCATTAGTCCATTATTTTGCATGCACAAAATTCTGATGAACGATAAGTACAAACCCATAGTGAAGCATCAACGGAGACTAAATCCAATCATGAAGGAGGTTGTGAAGAAAGAAATTATCAAATGGTTGGATGCCGGCATCATCTACCCCATCTCTGATAGCACTTGGGTGAGTCCTATGCAATGTGTGCCAAAGAAAGGAGGAATTACTGTAGTCACAAATGAAAAGAACGAGCTGATTCTAACAAGAACGGTAACTGGATGGAGAGTATGCATGGACTACAAGAAGTTGAACAAAGAAATAAGGAAATATCATTTTCCACTGCCATTCATTGACCAGATGCTAGACAGATTGACGGGACATGAATTCTATTGCTTTCTGGATGGATACTCGGGGTATAATCAGATTGCCATCGCTCTAGAAGATCAGGAGAAAACCAATTTTACATGTCCGTATGGTACTATTGCTTTCCGCAGGATGCCATTGGACTATGTAATACTCCTGCCACATTTCAACGTTGCATGATGGTCATCTTCTCAGACATGCTGGAACAAAGTATGGAGGTTTTCATTGATGATTTCACTGTGTTTGGAGACTCTTTCGACCACTGCTTGCAAAATCTGGAACAAGTGTTACAAAGGTACGAAGATACCAACCTGGTGTTCAACTGGGAGAAATGCCACTTCATGGTACATGAAGGCATTGTTCTAAGACATCGGATCACACAAAAGGAAATTGAGGTAGACAAAGCAAAGATTGAAATAATTGAAAAATTACCTCCACCAACAATTGTCAAAGGGATTTAGAGTTTTCTCGGACATGCAGGCTTTTACAGGAGATTTATAAAAGACTTCTCAAAGATTGCTAAACCTTTATGCAATCTTCTGGAGAAAGATGTGCCTTTCAACTTCACCAAAGAATGCCAATAAGCTTTTGAGATCCTAAAATAGAAGCTGGTTTCTACCCCCATCATTGTAGCACCAGACTGGACCCTTCCATTTGAGGTGATGTGCGATGCTAGTGATTTTGTTGTAGGTGCAGTTTTGAGACAACGTAAAGCAAAGATTTTCCATACCATTTACTACTCCAGCAGAACTTTGACTGAAGCTCAACTCAACTACACAACCACTGAAAATGAGTTGCTCGCAGTTATGTTCGCTTTTGATAAATTCCGCTCTTATCTGCTGGGTCCCAAAGTGGTCACAGATCATTCAGTAATCAAATATCTGATCGTGAAGAAAGATGCCAAACCCAGATTGATCCGTTGGATACTTCTACTGCAAGAATTTGATGTGGAGATCCGAGACAGGAAAAGGACAGAAAACCAAGTGGCAGATCACTTATCAAGGCTCGAGAATGGAGAAACAACTGGCAAAGAATTGAAAATCAAAGAAACTTTACCAGGTGAACAGTTTTTTGCCATGAAACATCATGATGTCCCTTGGTATGCTGACTATGTTAACTACATAGTATCAGAGAAAGGCCGGGGGAATTGACAACTCAGCAATGAAAGAAGTTCTTCAAAGAAGTCAAACACTATGTCTGGGATGAGCCGTACCTGTTCAAACGTTGTGCTGATCAATTACTGAGACGGTGTGTTCCACAGGAGGAGGTCATCAGTGTCCTGCAATATTGTCATTCATCACCAAACGGCGGACACTTCAGCGGGAACAAAACTGCAGCCAAAGTCCTTTAGTCAAGTTTATTCTGGCCCTCACTTTTTAAAGATGCTTATCTATTTACTCTTCAATGTGATAGGTGCCAGAGAACGGGAAATATTTCAAGGAGAAATGAAGGACCTCTGCAAAATATTATGGAAGTGGAGATATTTGATGTATGGGGTATTGATTTTATGGGACCCTTTGTTCCATCATTCGGAAACCTGTAAATACTGGTTGCATTCGACTACGTCTCCAAATGAGTTGAAGAAATTGCATTGCCATCAAATGATTCAAAAGTGGTGATTAAATTCCTTAAAAAGAATATTTTCACTCGTTTCAGAACACCTCGGGCGATTATCAGTGATGGTGGCACACATTTCTGCAACAAATACTTCGATGCATTCCTATCCAAATACGGAGTTACTCATAAAGTTGCCACTGCCTATCATCCACAGTCAAATGGACAAGTTTAAGTTTCAAACATGGAGATCAAAAGAATCTTGGAGAGAACCGTTGGATAAACAAGGAAGGACTGGTCTGAAAAACTGGATGATGCACTATGGGCCTACCGGACAGCTTACAAGACACCCATTGGTATGTCCCCATACCGAATGGTGTTTGGGAAAGCGTGCCATCTGCCAGATCAGCTTGAACACAAGGCGTACTGGGCACTGAAGAAGTTGAAACTTGATCTACAAGCTGCAAGAGAGAAAGGGCTCCACCAACTCAACGAATTTAAGGAATTTCGCCTACATGCTTATGAGAATGCCAAAATGTACAAAAGAAATGATGAAGAAATGGCATGATAAAAAAATAGTGCGCAGATAACTAGAGCCAGGGCAACAAATGTTGTTATACAATTCACGGCTGAAACTTTTTCCTGGAAAGCTGAAATCCAAGTGGTCAGGTCCATTTGTGATTACTCAGGTGTTACCATACGGAGTTGTTGAGATATACAATCCCAAGTCGAACAACACATTCAAGGTTAACAGCCCGCATGTCAAGCACTACTGGGGAGAATCAATTGAGCGACAAAAAGAAAGTGTCACAATTTCAGATCCAGCCTAACTTTCGGGCAGTCATGTCCAGCTGACGACTTTAAATTTAGCGCTAGCAGGGAGGCAACCCATGCAATTTGAGTATGTATTGTGATTTGGTGTGTTTTATTTTGTGTGTTTAATTTTTACAAATAAAGTCATTTCATGAGGGAATACGTTCTCTCAAATCTTCACAAGCAATTTCCTTCTCTCCCTTAAGACTCTCTGATGAAATTTTACAAAAATCGCTTGGAACGGATGAGACTACTGATGATCAAAGGTATTCCTACTGACATTCGTTGGATTATTGAAGCACAAGTCCGATTGGTAGGTGAGTCTGTGACTCTTTTATTTCACATTTGCCTGGTTTAGGTAGAAGCAGCTATGCTAAAAGAGAAGAGCTAAAAGAATGGGTGTTTGCTATAAATGTGCTCGCATGACATGTAATACTCGTTGTCGTTCTTTATGAATGGTGTCTGATAACCGCGAAGATAAGATTAAATTCATTAGGGATGGCTTGTGTAATGAGTCTTTGGATGACATATCTAAGACTCTTGAGACGCATCCCATTGGATATGTGCATCGTGCAATTCATATTTTATATACACAATTTCGTAAAGAAAAAGAACAGTTAAGTCTCGGGAATCTGACTCAAAAAGACCCTGTTTGCCAATTTATAAGAAAATTGGATGGGAAGCTTGTCCCTGATGCATAGACATCATTCAAGCCGTTACTTTCTTGTAAATATTATATCTCTTTGTCTTTTCTGAATAATTGTGATTTGTTTTTTTGTTTTCTTTTATTTTCTCCGACAGGATCCAGACTTTTTGACTTTCACGATACATTTTACTGTTTAACTTATAATTGTCATTTCGCAGGTACTAGTGCTATTATTACTCACCCTTTTTCAGGTACTATAAATTCAACTCATCATTGCACTTTTGAAGGCATCCAGATTTAAGAAAAGAAACATATATAAAATGGAAGCCACTTCAAGAAGACGAGTTGTAAATATTTGTGTCTTTTGTGGTACTAGTGTTGGTACTAAGCCACAATACGTAGCAGCAGCACATGAATTAGGTCGAGTCTTAGCTGAAAGGAATATAAACCTAGTATATGGCGATGGCAATCTTGGACTAATGGGGATCATTTCAAAGGCCGTACATGATGAAGGCAGTCAAGTCTTGGGAATCATCCCAAAACCTTTGGCGGAAGCGAATCTGATAGGATCATCAAACAGAGAGGAACTAATTGTGCCAGGTATGTCTGAAAGACTAGTAGAAATGATTAACCGTGCGGATGCTTTTATTACTTTGCTAGGTGGCTTGGGCACGTTGGAGGAGATTTTTACAGTGTTATCTTGGGCGAACTTGAACATACACTAGAAACCGATTGGACTATTTAACGCTGATGGATTTTATGATTTTCTTTGTGTATTTCTTGATGATGCCCGGAGAAATGGGTTCGTGTCAAAATCTTTAAAAGAACTCATATTCACTGCCATAACTGCCCCAGATTTAATTAACCAAATCTTAGCCTTTGAACCATAAATCGACCCTATCCTTTCCAAGATTAACTGGTCCGATAATGATCATAAGAAGCGTCAGATAAATCTGGATCTTAATCTTTAATTTTCTTTCTATATATAGAATTTCAGCTAACCATGTATTATCTTCTAAGCTCATCTTCTACTTCTTAAGACATTGGGGACAATGTCTCATTTAGGTTTGGGGGTGGGGAATAGTTGTAGTAGCTTGTTTTTATGTTGTTTTTTTAGTCCAAAAGTTTTCGAAAAATTCAAAAAAAAAAAATTTTGCAAAAATAAAAAAAAAAATTTGTTTTTTTTTTTATTTTATTAATCAGGTGAAATTGGTGTGAGATAGCTGTGTAAGGAGTTTCCACTCCTGAGACGTATCTCAACCTATTTCGGAACAAGTTAATTTTTGTTTATTTCCTTTTGAATTATTTAATTTTTGAATTCTCCATAAAACTTATTAAAATGAATCTTCATATGCTCAGTTGACAGATATTATCAACATACATGGTAACATACAGACATGAGTTGTAATTGACAAGTTTGTAATATTCAGTGCTCTGGTTTAATTGGAGGAAGCATCTTAAAAAAAAGCGATGGGATAAAAAAAAGTCTGAGATCCGAGTTATTAAGTCCGAATGGGTGTTTTAACACCTAGTGCCCTAAAACAAACTGGTTTGGGAGTCACTGACCCAAAGCTCGCTACATGGATCGAAGATGTTAAAAATATATATATATATATATATATATATACATATATATATATATATATATATGAAGTCCGAGTAATTAAGTCCGTAGGGGTGTCTTAACACATGGTGCCCTAAAGCCAACTGGTTTGGGAGTCAATGACACAAAGCTCGCTACATGGATGGATGATATTGTATATAAATAAATTAAAAAAAATATCAAAAAAAAATTAGAAAAATATTCAATTGCCTAAAAAATGTGTGAATTCTGCTATAACTTTAGGACAAAAATATTACTCACTTCTCAATTACACTTGTGACTATTGTGGGCAAAAATGAGTTGATTAATATTTTGTTGTCTGTGTGTATGGAAAATGGTAAAAATAATCAGAGAATTTACTTATTCGGTAATTTAGAAAGAAAGAAAACAACTCTTAACTTGGAAAAGAAGTTTCACCGGTTTAGTCACTAACTTGTTTATTCTCTTTTCTCTTGTCTTTTTATTTTTGTGTGCATTAATTTTAATATCTTTTTACTTTTATCAAATGTTTGTGGGTATCATTGCTGTAAGCCCTCACGAGACTACAACTCATCCACTATGGAAACCTAGGGGTTTAAAGGCTTGTTGCATACGCTAAATGCAACCGTGTTCCCTACGAAAGTGGCTTAGTTTAAATTTAAAGATGCTTATGTTATTTTATTTTGTTGTTTTGCTCGAGGACTAGCAAAATATTAGGTTTGAGGGTGTGATGAGTGGTAAATATATCACTATTTCCCACTCATTTGACGTAATATTTTGTATAGTTTCTTGAGTTTTGTGAATATTTTGATGCGTTTTATGTTATTTTGTAGATAAATAAATTTCAGGACTCTCTAGAGGCAATTTGGGGCCAAAACAGTGAAAAACGGGCAAAAAGGCAAAATTGTCAATTGGCGTGTCGCGACCGCTAACGTGCGCCGGGAGCCTGCTAACATGCACCGAGACACGTGTCATAGTCAGAAAAGATTTGCTAAAATGCACCTTGCTAACGTGCGCCGAATTTGCTAACGTGCGTCTGCCACGTGTCAAAATCATAGTAAATCATGCTAATGTGCACCGGACACATGTCATCATCAAATGCTGCCGACAATTATCATCGCCACGTCAGCACAATTATTGAGTTAATAATTCAGTCAACGCCACATCAGCATAATTATTGAGTTAATCATTTAGCCTCTGACACATGTCACCATCTCGCAAAAGGCGTGACACGCGTCGAAGATCAACGCGTGTCGCGACCCGCAATGACGTGTACGTCGCGACGCGTGGCACCAAAAAAGTCTATAAATAGAAGACCGAATTTCAAATTTGAATTCATACATTCTTCTATGTAATTCATTAAGAATACTAAGAAAATTGTATCTTATTTGTTTATTTAAAGCTTTCAGTATTTAATTTCAGCTTTCACACTTTCTTTTCTTTACTTTTCAGTCTTTACTTTCTGCAATTTACTTTTACGCACAGTACTTACCTTTCTTACTTTTTCAGTTTTTTTTACTTTTCAGTAATGATGATGTAACTCCTCCATGCTGGGGTAAAAGGTAAAGCTTTTACTATTGTTATTTAGATTAATCTCCCTTAATTATAATATAATAACTATTTAAAACCTAACTTAATGAGGATACCGCTATATTGGCCGTTTGGTAATTATTTATAAATTGGTTTTAACCTGACTAAGCATGGATACCGCCTGGTTGGTCGGTTGGTAATTAATTATTAATTTGACTTAATCAGGTTACCGCATATGTGGCTGGTTGGTAATATCACAAAATTTAACATATTATATTAAGAGAGATATCTAAAATAGTAGTAATAAAAGTGGATTCTTTAACCCCCAACATTTTCTTTCATTGTACTTTTACCTTTTTAATTTCCAGCATTTACTTTTGAGCACTTTACTTTATGTCTTCTATTTTTAAGATTTTAGTAGTTGTAAATATGTGTCGTAGCTAAGCTCATTATCTGGGGTTGTGATGAATTCCAATATCACCGGTTTATAAGGGGTTAATTTACAGTTTGGGTAATATAAAGGTTTAATTATTGAGTCTTAAACTTAATGCTTCTTGTTAACTGGCCATTATAAAGATTGGTTTGGTAAACTTAAAATGAACTTGGAAAATGGATTTTAGGTTTAAAGACCTTAGACTCAATAGCCCACGATCTTCCTTGAGGATAGATAACCCTTTAATAGATTTCCTTACAGGATATGAATATACTTGTCGAGCGGTGGTAGCCATAATTGGAACTTAATCTTAATGAATTCAGATAACTTGGTTAACATAGGAATATGATTAATTGGGTTACACTGGGTATTTGTATCTGACCATCGGAAGAGGCTTTTACATAATTTCGTGTTTTAGGTTAATAAACCGATATATTACACAAACATAAAATAACAACTTCATCTTTAAAAAGATATTGGAATAATTCAAAACCCTGGATAGTTTATTAATATTGAATTTTTCCTCAATCTACTTTCACGTTATTTTATTTACTTATTTTAATTTTAAAATCACCACCCAATTAAACAATCAATCTATTAGATACTCATAAACATTTGGCTTCATAAATTAATAGCTTAGGTATTAAGTCATCATGGGATCAATACTTTTTATACTACTTGAACGATACGTGCGCTTGCGTTATACACATGTGATTACACCGGTCAGTCATTCATGCTATCATTTGCTCCGTTGAGTTTCGAAGAATATCAATGTGTGAGATAGCCCAGGATGCATGGGAAATCCTTTAGATTGTGCATAAGGACACATTGTCAGTTAAGAATAATAGACTCCAAGAGCTTGCCACTACGTTTGAAGTCGCTAGGATGAAAGATGATGAGACTTTTGATGTATTTTACGCTGAGATTAACGATAATTTTAACTCCAGTTTTAACCTAGGCGAGACTATTCCGAATAGGATAGTTAGGAAAATCCTTAGATCCCTACCTGAATGATTTTTCCCAAAGATCACAGCCATCGAGGAAAGTGATGACTTAGATCACCTTAAACTATATGACCTCGTAGGAAAACTTCAGCTTTTGAGAGACAACTTCTTGAATATAAAAAGACCAAGAACATAGCGATGAAAACTGTAAAGGAAGTTACCCATGATTCATCCAATGATGATGAGGATGATATTCTCATAGATGTTGACATGGCCTTATTTGTGAAAAATTTCAAGAAATTTCTTAAGTTGAAAAAGAATGGTCGTGGCTCTGATAGGGATTGGGAGGACAAACCTAGAAAGAGTAGTCGTAGTATGATGGAGTCTAGAGGACAATGATAGCTAAGCTCACGCTATATAATGCTATGAATGTGAAAGGTATGGCTATATTAGGTCTGAATGCCCCACATACTTAAAGTTTAAGGGCAACAAAGTTATTGCAGTCTCACTTAGTGATTCAGAAGGTGATTATACTTCTGATGAGTCTCCTAAAGAGAACAGCTATTATATTGTATTTTCTTCGAGTGTGGCAGGTGAGAGAGAGGATAACGTTAGTGATGTGGATGTTGGTTCATAATTCTCTCACAATGACTCTGTAGATAAAGATGGTATTCAGGTACCGTATACTGAACTATTTAATGAGAGCCTCGCTATCAAAAAGACAAACATTGAGGCCAGCAAAAGGCTAAAGGATGAACTAGACAAGAATGAATTTCAAGCCAAGATTGAGCAAAGCCTTTTAGTTATTGATGACTTTGAGGAGAGGAATAAATGAGTAGTTGATATAGTCAAATTCTTAGAAGCAGAACTTGAGAATGCTATAACACACTTGTCTGTATTTTCTAGTAGGACTGAGAAACTAAACCGCATATTAGGGATTAGTGTTGAGTAAAAATGTGATAAGACGTCATCGTCTAAAACTGTATATATCTCTCTTAAACGTGACATAGGAAGGTAGCCCATTGATAAGCATCATGTGATCTTTCCTATGTAACCTCGTTCAAGAACCAACCTCAATCTATGTGTAGTGGGTAAACCTCACTCTCGTTTGAGGTTTGTGTCTATTTTCCATTACTGTGGCAATACATGACATATTTGGCCTAAGTGCTTTATGTTGCACAAACAAAAGAAAAGGCCTAAGCGTGTTCAGTCTAGATTTGAGTCGTCAAATCTAGTCAGTCAAGTTTCTGCACTAGCTAAACAGAATCAACTCATTAGTGAGAAACTATTACTGCTAACTAGTGGTTCTCAAGAAAATGAGACTCTCAAGAAAGGTTGGGTTAGGAAGTAAGATGACTTTTCCCATCAACTTATGAATGCTTTGAACCTAAAAGATGTGATGAGAGTGCACTTCGGTGTACCTCTTCTTAGATGTTGCATTAATATTTCCTCATTGCATATGTGTGTGCGTGTGTTTTTATCTGCTGCACGACTGCATGTCTTTTTGTTGTCACTACATATAGGTGTTTGTGTGTGTTTTTTTGTTATATGTTCCTTGGTAAATAGGATGGAAACTCAGACATATATTTCATAGCTGATTTCGAATGGACGGTAGTATAATCTGCACTCGAGAATACAACTCCATATACCATTAATAATGACAAGTCATGTTGTGTCTTTTCTTATTTTTAAGTTAAAATTAAAAAACTAAAAAGAATTTCTAACATGAAAGAGCATGTAAAAACATATATATATATATAATATATATATATCTATATATATATATATATATATATATATATATATATATATATATATATATATATGGTCCTGATATGTATGATATATGGTTATGCATGTATAATATGATTTTATTTTTCTTGATGCTCTATGTGCATGAGTGTGTGTGATGGAAACCCTTAATATATCTTGTGTTTGCATTTCACATATACATTTTTATGTTTTGAGGTTTGGTCGCATGTATGAGTTTTTGGACTGCTAGTCTAATCTCTGTCATACTTAGATCACTAAATAATGTGATTTTTGACCAGATGACCTTACGTTATCCCCTTGTAAAAAAAGGTTTAAATGAGTCTCAAGTGCAAAAGAGCCAATGGGCCAAATTTAAAAGATAAGGGCAAAAACCATTCACTCAAAAAAGTTTATTGAAGAGCAAATATTTAGGGGAGAATATTATAGCATATGACTAATGTTGCTTATTTTTAGGTTCTAGTGGTGCTTGGTTTGAACACATATTTTGTGAACTTAGTGTGTCATAAGCTGTGACTTCTTTGGATGTGTCTCATTCATAGAATAAGGTCTTAAGCCTTAACTTATTGCACATTTTTTTTTTCACGCAAGTGCTTGCTATGCTTTGGTGTTTACGTCATATGCATGCGTGTGTTCTTGAGAATGATAAAAATATTTTATATTATGTCATGTTATAGGCAACTGAGTACTGACTGGATATCATTGTACTTACTTGAAGTGTTGATTTGATTTGTTTTTTACTTAGTTTTTAATGCATTGTGTGCTTATGTGTGCTTATGTGTGCTTCATGTCGTCACATATTATTATTATTATTATTATTATTATTATTATTATTATTATTTTGCATATTTCTGAGTTTGTCTACTTATTCTCTATGTTTTTCACGGTATATTATTATTTGTGGATGTTTAGGTTAGCAGATTAGTGACTGTGGTGGCATTGACTTCAACACTACTTGGTTAGGTATTATATCGAGTCATATAATAATAAGTCACTGTCTTGATGATTTGTAGTTGATTATTTTATTTTTTGAATCTTTTACCGTAGTCTTTCTATTATGTAGTAGTTTTTTCATGAAATGCCAAAGGGGGAGATTGTTAGTTCAATTTTTATTGACAATGTCCATAACAAAACAAGTTCAATTGAGTTGTAATGAGTCTTGAAGATCTCGGAGTAATTGGACTGGTATTTGGTAGATTATGCATAAAGATATCACATATATGTTAGTGATGCGTTCATGTTTGTGTTTGAACAAGTGGCGTTCGTGTCACGTTCATGTTTGGGTTCGAACGAAACTTGGCAGTAGGTTCCCGTGCTTAATGCGTTCATTTTTCTGTGCAAACGAAACCTTCCAGTGTGTTTGCATTTGAGGTGCGTTCGAGACTGTGTTCGAATGCTTTTATGGAACAGTGCGGGTTCGACTTGCGTTCGATGGGTGTTCGAATAAAATTGCAGAACTGGGTTATTTTGGACGCATTTTTTTAGCTAATTTTGCACAAGAAAAAATCTACTTTTATCCTACCTATATAAACAAACATAGAGTCACCTTATCAATGTTGGAAATCCATTATTGAGAGCTATAATATCTTTTGTTTTCAACCTGCTGGACAGTTCACCTTGGAGACTTTATTGTTCCTTTTGTCTTCTTCGTTTTGGTGAGATTCCTTGATTGACCATCAACACATAAACATAACTCTAACCCAATTTCCTAAGCATTCAGAGTTCTTAAGGAGGAATATTTGTAGTCGGAGTTCCGACATTGCGAGTTTGCAGGGTTGATCCACTCAGAGACTTCAAAGGTTCTTAAGAATGCTGCTTAGTGCAAGCTCGGGAAGTTCCTCGAGTTATTATAGTCAAGAGGTATTTGAGTCGGTAGAGTTGCTGTCATAGGTGTTATATCAAATTCCCATTTTCTGATGGTAGCATGTTGTTTATTTGCTAATTAGTAAGTAGGCAGTAGTCTTTTTCTTTAGGAATTAGTTGTTAGCAGTCTGCCTATTCAAAGGTGAAAGATAATGTCGTAGAAATTGTAACACCTTTCACAAAAAAAAAATTAAAATAAAATAAAAGGGTAGTTGAATTTCAATCCAATTATTACTCAGTCACTTTGAGACATCATATTTCGTGGGGCTAACGTGGTCGGTCCTTGGATTCACAGCCCCAAAGTTTGAGATGCATAACGCAAGTATAGTTTTGTAGTGCCTTGAGAATTTTCTATTCATGATTATATTAATTATTTCACATCTTTTGTTTGAAGGTTAAAAACATGTCCTGTTTATTTCGCCTGCGACATTTTAACAAACATATTGTGCAGACATGCATTTCACTTCTCCTGTAAAGCACTTTTAAAGCAAAAATCTGCAAAATAAAAACACATGAAAATTCTCCAGATCACGTCCTTACAGCTTTCAAATCACAATACTGCAAGAGATTGCAACAATAACTGAGACCTTACTAGGCTTTATGATTTAATCAAAAAATATTTTTCTTGAAAATTTTGTTGGTAAATATGTGTCATTAAACAAAATTAACATGCTACATTCAATCAATTGTACACTAAAATGCCAAATTGAACATAAACCATAAAACCTAGAAAAACCTGGAAATGTAGAAGATGATGATCAAACTTGGTTCAAGTCGAGTTTTATATGTTCTTAAGAACTTATTATCCCCGCTTCAGTGTTCTACGGATTATTTTATGGCTAACATTCTCCCAGGATTGCTTGGATACTTCATGAAAAAAGGGCACTCCTTTAACAAGAACTTGAACAAGGACAAAATGGTTGAAACTCTCTCTTAACTTGACTACTTATTCTAAATAAATGACTTGTTAATGTAGGAATCTCCATATTATAGAGAATAAACCTAAACCCCCCTTATATAGGCATGGAAGGGTGCCTTTGTGGGCACCCTTTGTCTTAGGGTGTAACTGACCGGCGTAAACACACACGTATAACGCAAGCGCACGTATCGTTCAAGTAGTATAAACAGTATCGATCCCACGAGAACTTAATATCTATTCTATTAATTTTATGAGGTCAAGTGATTACTAATATCTAACAAGTTGTTTGAAAAGATAATGATGATTCTAAATTTCAAACAAGTAAAAGAAATATGAGAGTAGATTAATGAGAATTAAGACTATTTAGGGTTGTGAATTCTTCCAATATTAATTAAAAGATGAAGTAGTTAAATTATAGTTGGGTAAAATATTGAATTATTAATCTGGAACACTAAATTATGTAAAAGCCTCTTCCGATGGTCATTTACAAATACCTAGAATAATCAAATTGAACCATATGTCTATGTCAATTAAATTACCTAGATTCATTAAGATTGAATTCCAATTATTGATTACCCCCGCCCAACATGTATATTCCTATCCTGTAAGGAAATCTATTAAAGGTTTATCTATCCTTAAAGAAGATCGTGGGTTGTTGAGTATAAGTTTTTTAAACTTAAAGTCTCTATGTCTAGTTCATTTTAAGTTTAACTAATCAATTTTATTAATGGCCAGTTAATAAAAAGGCATTAAGATTATGACTCAACAAATAACTCGTTAAATTACCCAAACTATAATCTAAACCTTTTTAAAAATAGTGATATTAGATTTTATTCACAACCCTAGATATTTAACTTAGTTACAACATGTTGACGGCTGATTTTGGTCTCAGGGTAATATTGGAATATCACTCCCGAGGAAATCCTCCTCAATAGTGAATTTGTTTGGTTATGGGGGACCAAAGGCAAATTTAGCAAAAGACAGATAAACACACCAATCAACAAGGAGATTTAACGTGGTTCGGTGGATTTGGATCCGACCTACGTCCACGGACACAAAAAAGATGGTACTTTTATTACTTAAACACTCTTCTCTCGGGTCTCTACAAGTCAGAGCTTGAAGATTCAGATCACTAATTTTGTTGATGCCTTTTACACATACTCTGTCCTCCTATTTATAATAACACATAAATCAGACTCCTATTTGCATAAGAATTCCTAATTGAACTTAGTCTATTCTCCTTGCAAGGATTCATAGCCTGATATTCCCTTCTCTTTTCTTATTCCTTTTCGGATTCTGACTTCATTTCCTTGTGAGAGTAGGATAACTCGTTTTATCTTATCCGCAAGGATAGGGTGTCGTCATCTTGAACGCGTCTCGCCGTCTGGTCGGTCTTCATGAGGTCGGTCATGACAGTCTTTTATGCTGAGAATGTTTCTGCCGACCTTAGAGTGCTCGGTCATCCGAACCAAAGTGGTCGGTCTTCACATGTTGTGGTCGGGTCGGCTTTGATGATCTCAACCAGTCAGGGAATTACCCTTCTGTCCTCCTCGTGCTGTCTTAAATGTTATAGTGCCTGAAAACACCATCAACACAACACATAAGTAAAACTGATAAAAACTTAAAAGACATAAAGTGAAATGGCTGAAAAGTAATTGTAGAAAAATAATTTGCAAAGAAATGAAAAGAAATGCTAAGGTAAAAGGAATTAACTTATACTATTTACTATTTAGATATCTCCCATAAAATATTATATAATCTTGTGATATTTTAAACCAACCGTCCAGAATGGCGGTATCCTGATTAAGTCAAATTCAAATATACCAGCCATAAGGCGAAACAAAAATATAAACTTAAACCAACCGTCCAGTATGGCGGTATCCTTATTAAGTCAAGATTAGCCAATTTAAATTGAATAACCAACCGTCCAGAATGGCGGTATCCTTTATTAATTCAGATTTTAAGTAGTTTTTATATAATTTTAAAGGGAGATTAATCTAAATAGAAAAAGTAAAAGTATTACCTCATTACCTCAGCATAGAGAAGTTACCCCCTCATAGATGAATAGAATTACTACTACAAGCGTAAATAAAACTGAATAAAAGAAGCAAATAAGAAGAACTCTATTTTATTTATAAGGATTTCAGAGGAAGAGGTACATTTGAAACTAAAAATTCGAAATATATTTTATAGGCAAAAAAATCTAATTTTTTATTATTATTTTTCTGATTTTTATTTTTTTATTATTTTATTATATTTTTTTTGGATCGCTGAATTTTCGACACGTGGCATGGTGTGCTAAAAAAGACGGCTCGTTGAATTTTTGACACGTTGCATGGTGGTGCAATTACCAAAATACCCTCGGTGTCGGGACACCCAAAATTACCAAATACACTCGGTGTCGGGACACCCAAATTACCAAAATACCCTTTTCGCCAAAATTCACAGTTTTGCTCCAAATCACCTCCAGAATGTCCTGAAACTTTATTTGGTGTCGGGATGCCCAAAATTTGTGTCGGGACGTCCAAAATTACCAAAATACCCCCTTTTTGCCAAATTTCACAATTTTGCTCCAAATCACCTCCAGAATATCCTGAAACTTTATTTATACTACAAAATAACACAAAACACATCAAATATTCACAAAACTCAAGAAACTATACAAAATATTAAGTTTTTGAGTGGGAAATAGTGATAGTTTATCACTCATCACACCCCCAAACCTAACATTTTGCTAGTCCTCGAGCAAAATAAAATAACATAATAAAATTTTAACTAAGCCACTTTCGTAGGGATCACGATTGCATTTAGCATATGCAACAAGCCTTTAAACCCCTAGGTGTCCCTAGTGGACGAGTTGTAGTCTCGTGAAGGTTTACAGCAATGATACCCACAAACATTTTACAAAAGTAAAAAGGTAGTGAAACTAATGCACACAAAAGTAAAAAGACAAGAGAAAAAGATAAAGAAGTTAGTGACTAATTAGGTGAAACTTCTACTCCAAGTTTAGTAGTTGTTTTGTTTCATTTTAATTACTAAATAAGTAAATTCTCCGATTATTTTTACCATTCTTCATATACACAGCCAACAAAATATTAAACAACTCATTTTTGCCCACAACGGTCATAAGTGCAGTGATAAGAGAGTAATATTTTTGTCTTAAAGTTTTATCAGATTTCACACCTTTTGTAGTAATGGAATAAATTTTCTGATTTTTCTGATTTTTTCTTTGATTTTTTTTCTTTTCTCTCTATTTTTTATTATATACAATATCTTCCATCTATGTAGCGAGCTTTAGGTCGGTGACTCCCAAACCAGTTGGCTTTAGGGCATCAGGTGTTAAGACACCCCTAAGGACTTAATTACTCAGACTTCATATATATATTATATATATATATATATTTATTTTTCTATCATCTTTTGATCCATGTAGCGAGTGTTGGGCCAGTGACTCCCAAACCAGTTGGTTTTAGGGCACTAGGTATAAAATACCCTTACAGACTTAATAACTAGGATCTCAGACATTTTTTTTATTCCATTACTTTTTTTGAGATGCTTCTCCAATTAAACTATAACATGAATATTACAATCTTTTCAATTTTATCCTATGTCCGTATGTTACCATGTATGTTGGATATCTGCCAACTAAGTATATGAAGATTCATTTTAGTTTAGTCAGTTTTAATGGAGATTTACAGATTAAATAACTAAATAACTCAAAAGTGAATAAACAAAAATTACTTGTTTTGAATTAGGTTTGAAATACGTCTCGGAGTTGGAAATTCCGTACACAGCTATTGCTTACCAATTTCATCTTTTTAGTCAACATAACAACCACATATTTCTACAGTCATAAAA